>KZ505706.1:1253204-1456997 GCA_002844005.1 Limosa lapponica baueri | reverse complement strand
GAAGCTAGAGGCTTTCGCCCACATGGGTAGGGAATTTGTGGCAGATTTAAGCATATTGGAGATGTTTGGGATTGTGAAAAGAGGTTTATAGCAACATTTCTGCTAAAATTATCTACAACAGAACACAGAGTGTACTTAGGGGTTTACCCAAGTCATTAAAACCTTCTGAATAAAGACAGCTTCTGTCTTAGAAACATTGTTTCAAGCACCCCACATACAACAAGAGATGACATCTTTTGAACTATACACTTTTTTTTTTTCCTCCTAATATGCCACATTGTATTAGCTGCCTTGCAGGATTTACATGACACATGCACATGTATGAAATCAGAAAATAGTTGTTACAACCCTGAATTTAGTAACACCCACACACAGACACTAAAGCACACAAAAAACCTTACAGTGGCCTGCTCCTTTAAAAGGTATATTTAACTATAGATCTCTCATTCCCCCTTAACTAAGATCTGATTCTGCTAAACCCACAAAAAATTATTTCAGTATTTGTCATCTAGAACCACTGTATCTTTATGTTCTCACTGCAGCAGCTTTATTAGGTACCGTCATAATTAGGCACTGCATTCTTTCTTAATCTCTGAGTACTAAAATACCTAGATCTAGGAGTGCTCATTTGGATTATGTTTATGGATTTTAAAACACCTCTTTAAACTCCAAATGGTACTTGCTTCTACTTTCAGAAACCAGGATATCGTCTCAGGGATACAGATGAAAAAATTCAGACCTTTAACTCCCTTCTTACAGCAATACTTCCAATTATAAACAAAAGCTTAATGCCTCACCCATGAACAACTGTCAACAGGGGGGGATAAAATGTATGTAGCAGGATTCCATTGGCAGTGCAGAAGTTAAAGATCTTTTAAAATATTGCAAGAAAAAGGAACAACACTGTTTGTGTTGTGGATAAGAGATTCTTATTTACAATTAAATATATTTTGGAACACAACAGCGTTTATAGCAAACTTTTATTCAATAGTTTAAAAAGTTTATGGAAGTTTTCATGAACAAAGTGTTACTCAAAGGAAAATACCTTCTTTTCCCCCTTAAAAAGTTCTTCTGCAAGAACATCCATTAAATGCATTTACCTACAGTAATCAGTTTTAAAATGCATGGGTATTTTTGGATTTTGTGTATACATATATAGTATTCCATAGTTAAGAAGCTATTATCCTGAGCAGTGTATAAAGAGACCTTATTTAAACTAGCTAGTTACAGGACATTTATATAATTGACAACAAGCACAGAACAATTTATAGACTTTAAACATTTAATGTGCCTTTTCATCAAGGAAGGCAAGTGATAACTGTAGGACTGCTTAACGCTGTGAGTGTCAATTTAGTATCATGAATTTAGATCCGCACTATAAAGACACGCACAAAACATTTTTGTGGAGTACATTTTGTTACAATAAACCAAGCTTGTATTCCATCATCATGTGTGGTTCTCCCATAACCTCACTCTGTGAAGGATCTGGAAAAAAGAAATTGACAGCATGAGGCTTTTACCCAGCTAGAAAGACCAATAACAACTATGAACATGATTTTTTAATTTTTTCCCCCTCATTCTAATGCCTAGCGCATCAGTTACTTAACTGATTTCTGACAGTGTTGCACAATGCAGGTCTGTAACTCTTAAGCTCCTATCCAAAGCAATGATCAAATAACAAATGCACTTATAGTGGAACAGTGTTTCCTAAGGACACCCCCCCCACACACACACACACACACTCTGCAAGTAAAACCAACCTGTTCTACATAAGCACAGTCTCCTGTAGTCTGAATCTCAAGGCTGACTGAGTTTTGAGTTTAAGAGAACTCAAGTCTGACTGAAGCTTTTTCCCCATAGGTGCCCCACATCTTTCCTGTGCAATTTCTCTGCACAATAGAAGCTCACTCTCTAGCCCTTCTGCTAGTTAGGACACCCTCGTGGTTTCTCTTCCCCACTTAACCGCCCAGTTTCACAGAAATTCTATGCCCATAAATATCTCTGAGATCTCCTCCATTCTGTAAAGTATGGTTCACATTAGCTACTGTGCTCAGGGGTTATCAAGGAATGAGCAGAGTACAAGAAATGCCAATACTGGCAGAACGAACTTCATTTCCATAAAAAAAAAAATCAAGGCCAGAAAAAAAGGTTGTGAGGGCACTTTAGAAGCAATACACCTTTCCTTATGGGTGTTATTGGAGTGTTTTACTTCCATAAATAAGGCATGTTGATGCCTTTGATTCCTTCAGAGACACCAAAATTATCTATTCCAGCCCCAGCTAATAGAACCTTACCAAAAATACTTTTAACCCACTCACTCTTTAGCACTGTATGAATACATAACAGCTTGTTGTGAACAGTGGTAAATAATCAAATTCCTATAAATTTTGACATTGCTCTACCCCCTGAACCACAATAACCTAAAATTCCTTCCCTTGTTCCCTGTAAATTCACCTCAGAAAATAATCCCAGATTTACCTCATGCCTCTAGATTCCCCACTTACCCCTCCATTATTTCTGGTTTCCTATCTCCCTGGCTCTTTCCAGTCTCCAGTCCCACCTCAAAATACCCTCTGCCTCCTTCCATGTCCTTAAGCACCAGCTAGAAAGAAATAGGGTTTTTTTTAAAACTATTTTTCCAGGTTTATTCTATTCCACACTTAGTAACTGTCAGTCAGTAGCCCACGACAACCACAAACTGTTGAGTTAATTTGAGGGAGTCTTCCTTCCCCCGCCACATCTCTGGTTCATTATTTTGTATCTCTCCTATAGCCTTTCTCTCCTTTTATTTATAGAACTTACAAAAATTTTGTATCTTTGTAACCTCCACCTGTCAAAATCTGCACAAGTAGTTAAAAAGTTTCTGGGAAAACAGGCATACAAAATAAATGCATAATCTTCTACTCCTTTAGAAACCCAGCCTACAAGCAAAATAGAGGCTTGGTCAGTATTTCAGACTCATTTTCACACAACTAGCAGCTAAACCACATTCATTTTTCCTTCCCCCAGTGCTTCTTCGCCTTCAGGAATTCAATTTTTAATGTGTATTTTGTGTGTTTAATTCTCTTATTCTGTAGAGGCAAAGAACTCCACAGTTCCCAAATTTCACCTTTAAATGTTTTCATAATATTCAAAACAGAATGTATTTACCATTAAGGATATCCTCAAAACTGATGCATTCATCATTTCCCCTCAGAGTATCCAGTGCCATGTTTGAGCTGTGAAGAAATGGGAGACGCTGGACCTGTAAACAGACAGCAAGAGTTCAAGTTTCTGCAAGTCTGAACTTGAGGAGTTTTATATTTGGATTTCTCAGTCAGAAGGGACTGATAAAAATCAACAGGCAAAGTCACTTCTGCCTTCAACAACGATGAAATAAGAGAACTATTGGCATACACAGATAGCAACACCACCTTCTATTGTTTATCTCTGTTTTGAAAAGAACAGCCTTTCACTAGATTTGTAGCTTTCACTGCAGTGTAGCTACTACAGCAAATAGCGAAGTTTAAAAAACTTGGGAGTTTTTTTCTGCTCTGCTACCACATAAAGCTGGGGTGGCTCACTGCAACAAACACATCAACACCCTGAGGTCAGTATAGGGCGACTGACATTCACTATTAGTAGTGATACTTCAGCTATACCATAAATATATTTTACAACCATAAAATTATCAAGTAACTATATCTTTACGCACAAAATTTGTCAAATATTTCCATAATCCCTACTGGTACAACTGTCAGAAGTTCACATCCAGTAAATATTTTAGCAAAGTGAAATTAAACCACAAGAGAACTTGTATATCTAACCAGAAGCTAGGAGTGGAAAACCTTCTAATCACCACATTTCCCCCCCATGCACCCAAGAACACCTGTGGAGACACACTAGCCGGATACCCTCGCCTGCCTCATTTTCTGCCATGTGCTAACATCAGTTAGGAAAAAGAAAATTTTGTCCTCACAAGACAGCACAGCTGAGATCCAGGCATGTTTTCATACATCCTGACTTCCACATCTTCAGGACCTGTAATTTCTGCCAAATTTAGTGCAGCTCAGTGTGGTTCAGTAGCACCTGATTCAATGGGAGTGTAAAGTTTTCCCAATTCACTTGGAAAAACAATTCTTAGTAGCTTGACAACCTTCAACAGGCCAAAAAAGTTTACTAGGACCAATGAACTTTCCATGTTTCCTAAGGGACAAAGTCAGACTCCCTCCAGTTACTCCCCATCCTAGGGCAAAAGGAGACAATCTCAACTTCCCAATTAAGAATTAAAACTTTTGAACTTAACTCCCTGTAGACCTCCCCTACCTGACTGTGCAAGAAAGGCTGCAGAACAAAAAGCACATAGCAAATTCTCTGCTTCAGATTTCACGTTATGTCTGTATCTACTCCTAAATCACTACCTGCCTCACATCCCTAAGTCTCTTTGCCCTAAAGATGGAGAGATTCCTTCCCATGAAGGCCATACATTCTACAGAGGAGAGCATTCACTTTAGAATTAATACTCAATTCCTCCTGCTTTTCTCTAAAGGCTTACAGGAAGCTAATTCACAGAAAACCTAGAGCAGTTACCACTTCACCAAGTAACCAATACAGGAACAGCAGCTGAAAGGCTTCAGCGTATTGACTGTTCTGGAAACTATTAATTGCAATGTTTGATTGTTTTCTTTTTTTTTTTTAAAAAAAAAAAAGCAGTCCAGTGAAAGAATTTCTTTTGGAAACATAGGGTATTTCAACAAAGATAGATGTCTCTCTGAAAGCGTGTTTTGATAGAAAAACTTTTTTCAAGTGGTTTAAGTTATACCAGTCAGATAAAAACACCTACCTGTTTCACTGCTCGGAATTCCATCTGCAGCTTTAAAGGTGCATGGAGTCCTTGAATATTTCTCAGTGTGTCAAAGTTTGTCTTATCTTGATTTAGCTGGTACTGTAACAACATTGATTTTTATTTTAGAAAAAAGTTACTTTCAAGTACAGCCATAGAAGAGATTTGTGACATCCTACTTAAATGAATATTCTTATTAAATTTATATGTAAAAATGCAGTGATTCCATCATATGTCTCAAATGTCCACAAAAGACAGTGATGTAGTAATATTTGTTTTATGAAAATGAAATTGATTTTTGCCGGATTTTATTACAAATCAATAGTAGAAATTTTATTTTGTTATTTTTGACAAACAGGACATGTAACACCACCAAGTGGTGTAGTGTTGCACTACTTTACATTACTACAATGTTGTCAACATGAATTGGAAGCAAAGACTGGTTTAAAGTAAGAACACAAATTGATGTTACTGTTAGCCATCAAAGACTCTACTTGAAAACACTTTAAATACTTCTTTTCTGATCAAGCAGGAACACAGAGCACCACATGTACTCCATATGACTCTGAAAAGTAAAAGAATGCTCATAATTTTACCAACTGCTCTAAAGCTGATCAGAAAGACAAAATCTATTCAGTAGTGGATGCTTTTAATGAAAAAGTGCTGGCTCACAAATACTGAGGTACACTAAAATAACTTATGCTTAATGTTAAGCAATCCAGTCTCAAATTTGGCTTTTACAGTAGTGAGTACATGCCTGTAATGTTGACACAATACATCGTAAAGTAAAACAAAAAATACAAATATCTTATTTTAAAACCTGTACTCAATCACCATGACAAAAGCTACCAGTATGAGAATATCATCCTATTTATGCGAAGGGATCTCAAAAAACTGACAGGAAATTACAAGTCAGAGGCATAACATGCATTTTCTCATAACAGCCTATACTGAATGCTCTTCAAAAGTTAGCAGAAAAGAAGCGTACTTATATGCTTTACTCCAGACTTACAATTCTGGTCACATTATTTTTCCAGTTTTGTAATTTTATAAAGGTAGGGGTCCTTATGGAGTAGCAAAAAGATCTGGTTTCTACTAGTGCTACCTGAGTAACCTACCATTTATGGCAGTAAAAACAACCGTAACTATCTCAGGCTAAGGTAAATCTTTTCCCATTCAAATGTACAAGAAAATAACTCTTAAATAAATTTGCCACAAGCTTACAGAAAAATTAACCAAACAACATGGGGAAAAAACAATTTGAAAGTTTCAAATACTTCTTGGGAATCACATTGTCTGTTTTAATTATTTCTGTGCATTTTTTGTCTATAGAATGTAATCTTTTAATAATGCAGGTTTTATAAAGCAAGAACACAGCTAAAAACTAAGTTATAGCAGTCAGTTGTAAAAAAAAACATTCGACTGATAAATAGCTCTGAAGCATTTATAGTATTTATAAATAAGCTTGTGAAGTTGGTGTCACATGAACATCATCCTTTTAGCTCAAGACACCACTAGCTCAAGACAGCACTAGCACTGGTTAGAATTAGAATACATCAGACATTACATGATGATTAGTTTAGCAATTTGGAACATTCTGTCCAAATACTGCCTTTGCTTCAGGACATTTTATCACATCAAATCTTCTGTGCTGACAAAACAGGCACCAGAGACAAGATTCAGTTCAACCAGCTATTTAGCCAAGGCTGTCAGTCTAGTCTCCCCTTGCCTTGAACCTATTATATATATATACATATATATGCATACAAGATTGCATACACTTACGACAAGCTGAATGTGTAAAATTTCTAGACAGGATCAAGTAATTTAATGAAAAATATTTACATGTTCACAAACTGAAAATCTGAAAATGAAGACATATGGTAAACCTACAGACAAAATGGAAGAATCAGCCTTCCTGAAAGGACATGTGCACTCCCCACCTAACTACAGGGGCTGCATGCACAACTAGCTTAATAACTTTTAGACTACTAGACCTTACTTAGTAAGGTCTACTTCGAAGCCCGCTTACATACTTGAAGAGGACAGTCACAAGTGGGAGGTTAACATTAAACAAATTTACCAACAGTGTTACTTGCATAAATAAAATGTTACTATTGTTGAACACCTTTATTCTGTTAAAGGCAAGACCCTACTCATTACCTGTTACCATACAAAGCAGTCCAGGTAACCACTGTTAATTTAAACTTCATAATTAGTTAAGAATGAAGATGGCTACGTTTGATGTTACACTTACATTTTTTTCTGACAACTCCAGTGGGTGGCTGGGCAACAACTCATTTTTCACACTTGTAAAGCTAGAAATAGAAGTAAAAAAATTTGAACTTCAAATTAACCAGGATACTGTTTTCTAAGCTGCATTTCAAAATTAATCTGAGATACAAATATCAGCCCACAGAGACACACAATTAGCACAGTTTGAACTACCAAAAAACCCACCAAACTTAATAGCAAAGCAGTAAATAAGAGCTCTAACTACAACACTACCAGAAGAAAAAGAATTTAAATTTCAGGCAACCTTTTTTAAGTTTGACAAAACAGAATGACAGTTTTTCTTCCTTGACCCTCTTCAGAAACAGAGAAGAATATTAATAAATGAAAACATCACAGATTTAATTATGTCCAAGCTACATGGTATCTGATTTTAGAAGTCTCCAAGCTTTTGCAACAGTGTACTGTACATACCTTCCCCACACACAGTCATGTTACCCACATACTTAACTCCACAAACTTATTTTAGATTCATTACCCATGACATGTACATAGTTTTGCACTCATGTAAAATGATAAAACCCAAATCCACCATGTTTACTATGTTAACTTTACTTTTTGTACTAGTGCTGAAATTAACCACTTCCCACACTGCTACAGTACTTATATACATGTATATTAAAACTAGCATGTATTTCACAAATATTAATACTTTGTCATCTCTTTGTCTAAAGAGTAGTATCACACACATAAAAGTCAACATTAATGTTCTTCTTGAAGTGATGTTTCACATCAACTTTACTCTTCAAAGACAATCTGATTAAATATATACACCTTAGGCTATAGCTTCTATGATACACTTTCCAAGAACCTTCTTTAAAAAGCCAATACTTAACACATACTTTCTTCCTGTATCTGAAGTTCAACATTGGTTATGGCAAAATTCAACAAGAGAAAGTAAAGCATACCCTCTACGCAGAAGGTCATGGCCTTCAAATAGTCCTGAAGCTGAAAAGTCAGTAATTGGGATAGTATCCTTCAACAAAGAAGAAACACCTCTGGAATTCTGGAACAAAAAAAAGCAAGGATTACTTTAACAAAACCAGACACCTTTCATATGGGCCATTAGGACAGGCAAATGAAATAAAGTATTCAAAGACTTCTTAAACTCATATGCAAGACCTAGACTTTACAATCTCTTAAAAAAAAAACCAAACAAATAACACAACAACAACAAAAAAACCCACACCCCAGAAACCCACACTACGCCATAATTCTTCCAGAAAATCTGATAACAGTTAAAGGTACTGATAACACATTTTTTGGATCTGGCTGAAACAGTTAAACTCACAATTACCCCTTATTCATTCCCACCCTGGGCTGCAGGGACAAAGGAAGAAGGCAGGTCATGCTCAGCTGACAGGACAGAAAGGAACATGTCTGAGCATTCCTTCATTTATTTCAACACAGACACAATCAAGTAAGATCAAATTGATGTTATCCATTGTTTAAGGCTGCCATAAAGAGGACAAGCTGTATTCAAGTGGTCTAGTATACTAGCCAGTTAACTGAAAGAGCAAAGTAAAAAACAAGAAATTTGTAGCAGAACACCAGAAAAACACAAACATACGAAGCAAAGCCATCTTAACCCAGATTGCTAATTTCATGCTAACCTGCCTGATTTTATTGTAGTGATTTTAGGACTGTTCATACAACTTGTTCCGCCAATAGGCCAATGTATAATAAACTCTGGAAGGTGACAGCAATAATCTCTGGACAGTGACAGCGATGAGCTGTTCAGTGCAGGAGTTTCCTCCAGCAGCACTGCTGGAGCCAACAGAAAATTCTTGCTTACAGTTAAGGGTTTTTTGTACTAACACGTTAGCTGGAAATAACAGCTATTAAAAAAACCCTGAAGTACCTGTTATTACATGCATATAATGCTCCGACCAACTAGCACACTCAACACTGAGGCGACCTTTCTGAGACTGCTGTAAGTGAACGCGTTAAAGAGATACACTACCTGGAAGATGTGACAAGAGGGAAGATCAAAGTAGAAATCATATGCAAGGAGAAAACCATGAAATACTCCCCAAAAGTAACGCCCTCAAGTCACGCCGGTGCCTGGTCCGTCTCAGGCGACTCTCAGTGAGACGCCCCACTGCCACCCACCACAGAAGACGGAGGCAGGCCCTGCCTCCGAGGGAGGCCGGGGACGACCGGGTCTCTCGGCCTCCCCATCCCTCCCGCTCCAAGAAGGGCTTTAACCGCAGCCGCGCACCTTCCGCGCCTCTCCGGCCCCAAGCGCCCATGAGGATGCCCAGCGGAGATCGGCCGGCGCAGGAGGCAGCGGGGGAAGGAGGGACGCCTCTCCCCGGTGAGGGCCCCCGACCCGGCAGCACGAGCGCCCGCCATGGCCGCGCCGGACCCCCGTGACTCAGCACAGCCCCACCGCCCCTCGCCCAAGAGCTGCCGCCCGCGGGGACCCCAACGGCCAAGTAGGGGAGAGGGGTAAACAGGGGTAAACGCGCACACACACACACGCCACACCGGTCGGGTCGAGCCCGGTCCCCCTCGCTCCAGACGCGCCGCCAGCCCCCCCACTCACCATCTTGTCCGCACACGAGCAGCCACTTCCGCCTCCTCCCCCCCCCACTTCCGCTCCGCCCCCGGCGCGCTGCGTCAGACGCAAGGAGGGAACGCGGGGAGGGGCGGGGCCTCGCGGGGGGCGAGGCGGGGAGGGGCTCGGATGTTGGCGGCGGCCCCGCCCTGAGGCGGTGTGAGGGGCGAGGGCTGCGGACCTGTGCCCGGCCCGGCCGTGGCTTACGGGCTTTCAGGGCTGTTGCTCGCAGACTTGTCGCACTGTGCCCACAAAACCCAGCTGTTCTGGTACCACCCTGGGCCCCAGAAGGAGCTGGAGTTGGCCAAGTGGCTTCCCACAGTAGGCCGGGGCGGCCGTGTTGTGGTGTCAGGTGAGGGGTGCTTTTCTTGGTCAAATCCGTCCTCTTTCCCCGCGGGCCACAGGCAGCGAAAGCAGAGAGCTTGGGTTGACAAGCTACCTGGCAGCCTGAGGTAGCGAAGTGAGGCAGCAGTGCTTCCTGAGGTAAAGATGGCCTCTGGCGCTGGGCCAGCCATGGAGCCTCCCTGGGCTACACTGTGCGAAGGAGAGGTATCAGGGTGCACCAGGGACTGTGGGCAGCCCTCAGCACCCTGGTCTTCTGTCAGTGACCAACAGGGGTGGGCCTGCAGCAGGTTAGTGTTTGGAAATGAATTTTGAGAACGGTGAGTAGATACTGTATTAATAGGCACATATTAATAGGAACTATAACAGTATGGTATCGGGGTTAATATTAGCTTGCACTCAAAGAACTTTTGAAAAACTTTTCAACAGTCATGAGAAAGTTTTCCACAGATTTCGCTGCATAACTCCAGATGTGTGTCTGGCGTACCTATTTTACACATTTCTTCTGAGACTTGTAGCTCAAATTTGCCCCAAATCGTCCAGGTGCTACAAAATTCATCCATGGCCATTAAATACCAAATCTTGCATAAAAAGTGATATTTAAATGGGAATTTTATATATGTTTTAATGGCACACTCAGCTTTGGAAAAAATTAATGAAAAATTTGCACGCTTTATACACTGTTTTCCTCTTTCTTAGGCAAAATCAGTTCACCATTTAAAAAAAAGAAAAACATTCTCAACAAAAGTTCTGGCCCTTTGTATTCATGTCTTAGGCTTGGAGCAAAGACTTCAAAAGAAAGAGAATGGAAGACTGGGGTTTTTAAACCATTTTTAGGAAAACGGGTACCACAAAGGTTTCTCTGATCTTGTAATTATAATGGGTACTCGGATATTGTGGTGCTGAATTCATTATTATAGAATAGATGTGAATACAAAAAACAAGTTCCTGTTTTAACAGCAGCTTACAGAAAAAGCTGGGTTTGTCATTAAACGTATTTATTTATTGACCAAGTTTGTTGGTCAGGATATGACTGTAGAGATGAAACATCTAACTTTCAAAGTCGTTCTTGCAGGACACAGACAGGATGCAATCACTCCATGTACATTTTTGACATCACTGAAATCCACAGGCTAGGCTGCATAACATAAAAGAACATACATTGTAAGGAAGATCTGGTTTTCCTTTAAAGGCTTTCACGCCAGGGAAAACTTCCAGACGTAAACACAAATCACACACATATTTTCTCATCAAATTACCAAGTATTTTAATTAGTAGCAAGGCTCAATTTCTTTCACAACCAGCTTTGTTTTAATTATCTTACAGTGAACATCTCAATGACGGATCATTGGAGTAGTATCTCATTCCTCTCAGCGGCCCCGCTGCAAGCTAAGCGGAGTTACACGAACAACTGTCAGGCTGACCAAACCTTTGATCAGAAATGAGAGCATGTGGCAAGTGGTGAGTGCTTCAACTCAGCAGAAGCAGCAGGTAGGGCTGACCTCTGTGTTGCAGATGACTTCAAGGCTTCCCCCAGCCTCAGGCTCACCAGAATGCAGACAGCAGCCCACAGGCACTGCTCCAGGCACAGCAGCCCCAGCAGTCAGGGCCCTGAGAGCTGAAGTTTGCCTGCCAGGGAGCATTGCTGGCCTGAAGGTCTGGATAGCCTGTCTCAAGGCATCTTCCAGGCCGATGGTAACAGGGTGGGAAGTGAGATGCAGTGACTGCAGTTGCTAAAGAGGCTGTTCTTGTATGTGGACGCTTTTAAAAGAGTATGTGGACACTCTAAAATTAGTGTGAAAATAACTACCGCTCGTCTAAAATGATTAGTTCTGTAAAGTTACAATGATGAATTTCACATGTTGCTTTTAAAGATAACCTGCAAATTACTATTTATTTAAGAAATTTTTTTTTTCATCATTCTGTGTAGAGAAGGTCAGAAATGTATGAGTGTTTTAAATATTTTCCGGATGTTTTTTACCTCAGCATTTTTGGAATGTCAAATCTGGTCTTTTTGGTTTAGCTGGGGGACTTCACTGAGGTTTCAAGCGATCTTTAGACCATGGATTCTTTTATCTTTTAGAAATGAGGAAAGCGTTTACTCTTTTAAAAAAGCCCATACTGTTTCAAATGCTCTTTTAGCAGTTAAGCTGGTATTAACAAACATAAAACCTCATTAAACAAAGTTTTAGACAGCCTGACTTAAAGCAAATTCCTGTTTCAATTTTTTCTTGCCTGGATCCCAGCATGGCCTCCTTTCATGAGGGGTCTGTATGTTTCCTCTTGAAGCCTCTGGGAGAAACTTCCCCCATGGACTCAAAACTTTTTACGACAGAGGTACAACATGGCTGGTGGGGCAAAGGCTGCCACGTACCAACCTCCTCTGCCCACGGAAGAGGAGATCTACAGAAGCCAGCTCTCTTCTAGGAACTCTACCGCTATGTTAAAGCAGTTTTTGAGCTAATATATCCTGCCTTTCCACTAAATTTAATGGTACTTTATGCTGCTCCCATTCTCAGAGCTTTTTCGTGTAGAGAGGGATGGAAGATAGACATACCCATTGATCTGTACCATCAGTACTACTGAATAATAGCAAAAGGAGCATGTTGTCCAAGGAAACTTGCCTTTGTATCCATGGTTTTTAATATTGATGCAGCTTTGTCGCTTTTCAAAATACAATTCCTTTGACGTATCAGTGGGCAATCAGTTCTGAGTACGTGAACCTCTATCAGAAGAAAACCTTTATCCTGTGGGACTGGGAAACTCTTTCGCTGGTTTCTGTCAACAGCCAGTTATAACCTGTTAAAGTGAAAGTACTTTTTATTTGTTTTTAATCAAATCAAATAAACACATTTTCTTTGATCTTTAAGAAGCCCTTTCTTGTTAACTTGCTTTATACTTTTATGTTTTGGCATTCATTGTAAATCTAATTATTTAAAAAGTTATTTTGTTTTAAATTATTAAACCTTTTCTGAATTTAAGATAAACAGGGGCATGTTTTGTTAAAGATTAAAAATAAATTTCACACAAAACTGCAAAACGTAGCAAAGATAATAATGTGTAGGCGTCAGAGTGTTCCAAAACAAGACTCTCTGGGGGCTCTTCTGAACACACGGCTACGTTAAAACCATGTTCTGAAAAGGCTCAGGAAACCCCTGACTCTAACCCACCCTTTCCTGAAGCTGGTGAAAGTATTTAGAAAAAAAGTTACTGCTGCAGGGAGAGAAAAAAAAAAAATCCCACATGTTGCTGAAGCAGATGATTTTTTCCTGTTTGTTTACCTGCAAACTCTACAGCTTGCAGGATTTTCTTGGGTCAAAACTTGCCCGTCCTCATCATTCAAATGCAGCAAGTGGTCCAACAGATGACCAAAAAAAGACCATTGTTATCTCTCCATGAAATGTAAACTTTTTTAACGTGCTGTAGCATCCAGTGGGGTAATAATACCAACAATCCCTCGTTTCATTGTTTCATTTATAAGTCATTAGTTAATTTGAAGTGAAAAGATAATATATCTGTGGAAGTGTGTTCAGTTCCTATTTTAGTAGGTCAAACAAGGGACACAGGTCGTTTTTTGATCCAAGTTACATACTTGGAATAAAAAGAGGTCCTTGTTGTCTTGAAGTGATGATTTATTCTGCAGCTTGTCGGTGCTTTTGTAAGTCTCGGATTGATATCTGTACTCTTTCTTTATTTGTCGTAATCCGTTGTCCGGACTCTGGGAAACTTCTCCGCGCTCCTTTCGTGGAGTCAGAGAAGCAGGAGGCTGTAATGGGGGGAGCCGGTCGCCAGGGGCTGCTCAGTAGCCAAACACCCTGAACCTGCCTTCCTCCTCAGCGCTTGCCAGCTGCCCCTCTTCGGTCTAGCTGGGAGTTCGACGCTTGTGGCTGATTTTGAGCACTGATTTTTCCCTTCACTCAGAATGCTATGAGAATTACGAAAAAACAGGGTTGAAAGATAAAAAGCGATGTATATGCAACAGTTGAAGCTACATGTGCAGTACCTGGGGGAACGCCGGTAGGAGTATTTCCCTATTAATGCCTGAATAGCTGTTTTCAGTAAATTCTGTTACCGCCTTTGTGACCATATAATTCTTAAACTAATCCTTCAGCCTGAGTACAATGTTTAACCTATCCAGTGTTAATGTGGTCAGGATCTCACTGCTCCATAAGCCCTTTTTTTGGCACTGAAACCAAGTCTCTCATGAGAATTCACAGAAAAAAAAAACATTGTTATCTTCCCCCTTAGCCTGGAGTGATTTGCCTTCCACAGGCATAACCATCCTGCACATATAGGTGAGACTAAGAGCACGTTTCCTGTGAGAGTGTCTTCCTAAGGGAAACCTTGAAAATAATTAATAGTAGTCACAGCTGAAAGAATTGAATGGAACATTACTTCCCATTCCTGCTACTGTGCAGGGAAAAAAAAATTACCCAAGAGTTTGCCAAAATGCCTAGCAGCAAAAGGGGAGTCTGAAACTGCTCTGACTCATAACCATATCCATTAAGCAGCAAGATAATCAGAAGTTACCTTAATTTCCTTTTACAGCTGAAGACAATAAATAAGCCAGTAACAGCCAAACTGAAAAGTTGGCATTTTGCACAGAAAACAGATGTTTTCAGCAAAAATATATGCATCACTAAAAATAGTGTTTCTTTTCCCTACAAGAAACTGTCAACAGAAATTTTTCTCCATGTGCTTCTTCGCTCATTTTAAAAACAAAACCATGACAAAGTTTCTGATCCAACCACAATGTCCTGCTTAAGAACATTATCATTAATCACATGAATGGCATGGTGATGGCCGGCTTAGAAATAGTTAAGGCTCAAATCTTCAAAGGTAATTATGGGTTGAAGTCAGGATGTGAGCCATCCTGCCTAGGTTTAGCCAGCAAAATCTGAAGTGCGTTGAGAGCCTCCTGAATTTTGGCCAAGCTTGGGCTTAGGTTTGACTCCGATGACTCATTTCTGATAGAAAAGTTTGCTCCCATGTGGGTAAACAGAAAGTGCTTACAGAAAGCACTTGTGTACAGACCCTGACACTTGTAGGGAGCTCGCCTGAGTTTCAGAGGGTTCCACGGGGATGCAATGAACCCAAGGAATGGACTTCACTGAGTCAAGGCTGGAGCAAAACAGCAACGTTGTTTTTGTACAGAAGAACTATTACAGTGTTTCTTCAGGAAAAGCTTTTATGCAATTCAATGCTATTATATTGTAAAGGGTGTTGGCAGTTAATTAATTGTTTCTATGGAGAAAATGATGTATTATGAATCTTATTTTTGTTCATATTTCTGGAAACTATGATTATACATTTTCCATGGATTATTTTATTCATACTTCCTTACTGTAGGTTTTCCTCACAATGGCCTTAACTTTTTTTACTGTTTGTATTGCATCTCTTAATTCTGAGTCTCTACAGCTACCCGTTTTATGACATGAATTACTTTGTTGCTATATGTGTTATACTAACAGTTTAAACCATGTTCCTATGCTCAAGTTTATTGTTGAAAGGTTCTGAAACTGCAGCTGGAACCTTATTTTACAATGAACTTTCCTATTCAGTTTATATAGCATCATTAGGAAATGCTTGTGACAGAAACTGTCCATGAATTCAAAGAGTGGCAGCCCTATACTTAATAAGTAAAGAATGTTGGAGCAGATAGCCCATACATGTTTATTGGCACGAAGTTATTGAAGCACATACCATTACAGTGTTGTAGAGGTTGTTTAATATATTGAACTAAAACTACAGAGAAAGAAAACAAATTAAGTTAATACCATCAGTCAAATTTTCTATTTTTAGTTTCAGAAGAAATTACAAACTCCATTTTTGTAACAGAAGATTGTGAATTGGATTCAGAGTGACTTTCCAGGGTTTGGTTTTTTTTTTAAAAAAAAGCAAATATTTTGAAGAATTAGATTTGGGCTGGAACAAAGAAGATGCAAATGAACTGTGAAAACTTGTGTGGTTTCTTCTTCAGAAGGACTTTTTTTTAAGTTGTAAAAGATTACCGGAAAAACAAACCCCAAGCCGTTTATTCAAAGGAGCAAACAGTCCTGAAAGGGTTTGGGAAATATATACAGTGGACATTTCAAGAGAGACTGTCATATCCTCCTCTCAGAGTAAATTTGTGTGAATACCTTTGTGGTGGAGGATCAGAGTGGGAAGATCAAAGTAATATACGGGCTCAAGGGAGATGAGGAGGGGGAAGGGAGGTCGACATAGGAACACATTTGGATTCAAGGGCTCCTCCTGGCTCACTGAGTCCTGTCCACTGCTGTTACAGAGCCATGCTATATAATTATTTTCATAACATCTTAATAAACTTGCATATTAAGTTAACTTGATCCCATTCCTCTTCCTTCTTCCTTGACTGTTCTTATTCTGGGTGGTTGTGCTGGACCCTCATTGCTCTGGTCACAATGCAACTTCATGTCTAGGCAGAAATAATTTACAGCCAGTTTATGCCTATTTGTTCTGATGATTATTCTGGCTTTTAACTCACATGGTTCTTACTCCATGAAGAGGACATGAAGCCTCCAGACCGTCTATGATAATCCCAGTAACCATTCCCAGAACCATTCCCAGAATGCTTCAATTTCATTTTTCTTGAACATGAGTGGTCAGAATTCTGTTGAGTGCTTCAGATGAGGTCACATCAGTGCCTACACGGCTACAGTAATACAGTTCTTCTCATACAGGATCACATTTGCTTTTTTTCAAGCTGTCAGGCTTTATCTTCACCAGAGATCTTTAATTGGCAAGCTCCTAGTTTGCTGTGGAAAGTCTTGTTCTTAATCTCTACTCAATGACCTTGTTTTATTCTGTTACATTTCTATTATTCTAATGTTATCCACATGTGTTTAGTTTGATGTTCCTCTTGTTTGAGACCTGACTTTCTGGGCTACTGTTAACTTTAATTAGCGTATTCCTACTTCTTGTGGGACCATCAGTTATGGAAATATTAAATAAGACTGGTACTAAAAACAGTCCCTGAGGAAGTCCAATGTATCCTGAATCACCCCATTTCAAGGCACTTCATAATAGTCTTCTCTCTGAGTAATGTTTTATTCAAATTTCAATTCTAGCATTAACACTCTTCTTCTCCATCTTTCTTAAACGATATTTTTCTTTGTGACATTGTATCAAATACTAAACTAAAATTTTGCTAGACGAGAGCTGTACTTGACTATTTTTGAAACTTCCTTTACACAAAGAAGGGTATTATATTACTTTGATACAGCCTCCTCTTAGAAAATCCATTTCTCAGTCTATTATTTTCAATTACCCAATACCTAATTACTCTGTCCTTCAAAGTTTGTTCTAAAATTATGCATTTTGTTGTTGTCAGATTATTGACTTTTACTGTTATCTAGAATACCCTTTCCTTCTCTTTTTTAAATATAGCTTCAAGGTCTGCCACTAGCCAATAGACAGAACCAATATAAATTTGTAAGACTTCTTGAAAATCCTTATTGTAAGATTTGTGATTGCTGTGCTGGTTCTTTGAGTATTGGAGGATGAAGATTACCTACCTGATTAAATTTAGGCCTTTCAGCTTTATAAATTTTTCTGCCACCTTGGAAATAGACATTTCCAATTCTACAGGTTACTTCAAAATTACCATTCAACCTTGCTACTGTGTTGTACCTTCTTAGTCTGCCTGAAAGCTGAGGCAGAATACTCATTTGGGGGGGGCTCTGCTCTAAGTAGAAATTGGATCTACACCAGATCTCAATAACAACTATATCTACGTTAAAACTTTTTTTATTTTATTATTTTTATTTTTTCCAAATCTGTTTTCCCTCTAGATTCCTACTAAATCTGATCGTAGTAAAAGCTACAGCTTTTGACTTCTGTTTGAGAATAGCGTGCTGACTGTCCTAAAAAGATGAAAAAAATCCTTTGAAAAAGAGAGGAAGGAAGAGTGTCTGGAGCCTTCTCCTCTGGGATATTTCTGTCTGAAGACCATAAATAATGATCATGCCCTAAAAGGTGTGCTGTATTGTAGCTTCTCAGTGCACTAGATTTGTGTCAAATGTTTTGTTTATTCCTTGAAGCAGTCCTGAGAACCATCCTAAGACATGTGCTTCTGCACTTTTCCTGGGTGATTTTCAGACAGACTAAAAATTGCACCCTGTCTTTGAGATATGTACCCAAAAATCTACTAAATGGAGACCATCAATTCGTTCATTAATAGCCTCAGCTAGCTTCTTAGTAGTCTGACAATGAGAAGCTAATGCATTCATCTACTATTCTCTTTCAATGCCACATTTCCCCACGCTTTTTCTGGCAGTTTTCCTTAAAGGCTTGTGAAGTTATTCATCCTTTGTTTTGTACCCAATGTGCTGTGAGCTCATGCTTTCTTTAGTCTAATGACAGATATTATGGAAAAAAATGTGCCGTTAGTTGATATCTTCAACTGCTCTGCTTCCAGCCACAACTCACACATGTTGTGGGGACTGATAACTTACTGAGTTTGCTATCGCTGTGGTTTCCAGAAAAGTTGCCCCAGATTCCAGAAGAAGAAGAGAATTCCTCGAAATGAAGATTACAGAGATAAGGAGCATGAAATGATGTGTTTGGCCTTCATTCTAGATACACTTATCTATTATTAACCACTGTCTGGCATATTTGAACATAATAAGAGGTGAATGGTAGGTGATAAGAAAGAGAAGAGTAGATTTCAGGATTATTTCTCTGTTCAAAGGATTTTACTTCTGCCCTCCCTCCCCACTTCCTTTCCTAGCATTTTAAGATCACAAACTACTGAGTTATGATAATACATTAGTCTTCATAATATTGCTGAAATAATTTCATCATTTGGAAAATGATGAAGAAAGAATCTCAACTCAATAAATTTATTGAGAAGTTAAAAGCCACAGTGGAAAACATGGAAGATAACTCCTTGAATCTATATCTGTGCTTATTCACAATAAAATGTTGGAGAGTATTGCTGTCTTACAGCCAAAGGGAGGATGTTATGCGCTTGCTTACTGCAATATGAAAGCTAAAACCCAGTTTTCCATTTTCTACTTCTTACATAGTTTCCTTGCTTTTCTGAGAGTTTTCCTGTAGCAAAATGTAACTTTCTGACTTTGCAAAATACATTATTAAAGTTTTGGAAAACCTTTCCTATTTTCTATATGAATTCTGTGAACGTAACAGCGCCAACTTTTCCTTGAAACTTTGAGAGTCCAGAGAGTCAGAGTCTAAGCATGGAGTCATGGCATCTCATTGGGAAATCCCCCTTCATTATCAGGTTATCTCCATAGTCTCTTACTTACTTTGTTTTTTTCCTGAGCAAAGAGCCTTTTGCTTCTGTTCAATTGCATATTCAGCCTTGGTTTTCCTCCTTACTAGGAGTGAAATCCATATTACAGGTGTATTTTACAAGGGTTTTTTTCTTCAAGTGGGGGAGAAGCAGAAGAGGAAAACAATAAAGACATAAAATAAAGCATTTGCTTCTTGTCATCTAGGTGAAGATTGTACAAAGACTCATTTATAACAGGCTATGAGCCTTAATTACAAAGTTTATAGGTAGGTAATGTTTAGTCCTCACATCGCAGCCTCTTCCTTCCTCTCTAGATCGCTGTTCCATGGAGCTCACAATGTGTCTGCATTTTCCTAAAAAATCAGTGCATCTTCCTCTCCAGGAAGTGGCTTGTTCTTTTATAGCAAAGCCAATCTTTGTCCCCTTTAAAGGCCATATATCCTCTGCTGTCTAGGGACAACACCCCTGAACACATCTGTCTAGACATACTAGAGCCTGCCTTCCCTCTTCCTATACTGAAAGACTGACGTTCCCTTAAAACATACTTTTCAGCAAACTTGATGTGTCCATACAGATGCAGAACCGTGATTTTGAAGGGTATTTGTCCTTACACACACTTGTTTTCATAAACATGCCTGTAATATGAACCATAATTTTTCATAAGTAAGCCTTTATGGGTCACTTCTCATTCGTTCTTTCCCATGCTATAAACCAAACCAAAACAAAATACATCATAGTATTTTCTGAGTAAGCTGGACCCTAACATTTCAAAAATAAAGGACAGCCTATTAGTTCCCTGTTGACTCTTTGTGGTCCACTAGTAGGGAATGTGGGGTGTCCTATAAATGTTATTTGATAAAAGCTGAGGCTAGGCACCCTGCCGTTTTTAAGGATCATGCTGAGATGAACTGCTGGTAGGATATGCAAGACAGCAGATTTGTTTATCCTTATTTCTCCGCTCACATCCCTGAGCACACATGGTTGCTGTTTTTGTTTTGACTAATTTTGACTTTCTTAAATGTGAGAAAAGTGGTTAAAGTGATGTAATGCCTGTCTGAAGTTGGGATGTGTGTGAAAGAGTGGAAATGCTGACAGGCCTCTGACTGGAGCAGTGTGAATAGCTGTCCTCCAGGGCTGGATGCTCTCCTGCCCTCCCTGTCCCATTCACTGCATTGTTCCCAGGAGGAGGAAACCAGGCAGCAGTGGCATAAGGAAGCCCACACACTTTACACACACTGGTTGAATGGGATTGCCCAAGACCTTGTAGCAACCCAGAATCTGATAAAAAGCTAGAGTGATAAATTTTTCTTATCTACTTGATATCTACTTGATATTTACTTACTTATCTACCTTATGATTTTCCCAAGACCCAATCCCTATGGATTTTAAGCATTTTAAATTACATCCCATCATTAAGATCTGCCAGCAATGGCAATGGATTTTGTTCTTTTTTTCTCCTGGACCTTACTTATCCTTGAATGCATAGATGCTGCTGGTTCCTTAAACTGTAAGTCATTTCCTTCCCATGCAGGTTTTCTCTGTTACAGACCAACCAGATTTTGCTCGTTGATATTTATATTAGTGTAAATTATGCAAGCATCCCATTATTGGACAAGGGTCACATTGTGCTAGGCGATGTACATAGAGAGAATGAAAATATAATTTCTACTATAACATGTTTACAGTCCTAGCATAAGAAAAGTCAAGAGGTGAAGTTTGTAGACCAGCCTTACAGCATTTAATCTTTTTGTGTGGTAGCTGAGTGATGTGGATTTAAAATGCCCTAGACATAGACTAAGATGCCCTTGTGGATATAGATGCATGCTTTTAAGACTGTAAGTAATACTGCAGTAGAACATGTGTACATCATCTTTACACTAATTAAATTAAGTTAGGCTAACTGTAATTCCAGGAAGAATGTCAAAGTGGAAGACATCAGAAGAGAGAGCTGAGATGGGACTTTCTAGAAGCATGGTTAGGAAAACAGACATGGCAGCAGATCATAAGTTGGTAAATTAATTTGCTTTTTGTAGAACTCCATACATTTATACCAATGATAAAGTAGTTGGATAAGGGTTTTTTTGCTCTAAGATGGATTTTTTTCTTTTACTGAACACGGGCTTCTGGCAGATGTTCACTTTTGCTTCACTTGCATATTGCTTCACCTACTGCCTGACAACCGGAGAAGTAATAATTGCTTTGGGATGTGTGGAAAGTGCAGGCAGACAGACCTCCAGTTTTAAACACAGGACATAGTACCTAGTAAACATCATATGGAAGAAGTCATGTCTCATTTTTATGGTGATATGGGCATTCAAAGAGTGAAGCGCAAATTGAAGAGTACAAGGGATTTGTGCTGTTAAAAGAACTAGCAAAGATCTCTGTGTATGTAAGCAGTCAATGTACTTGTCCTAGGACAATTCCAAAGATAGTTTTCCCAACCGTCATTCATATTTAACCCAAGTTTAATTTGAACCATTTGTTTTTCACCCAGAGTTTATTTCTTGGAAGTCATTGGGGCAGCTTCCTGATTGTAATAATCTATTTTTTTTTTAATACGGAAATTACAATGTGGGTTTGTCAATGTATTATTGTCAACAGTCCAAAAAAAACCCGCTCACTAAGTGTGATTAATGAGAGATTGAAGAAAAGAAACTTCCATCCTACTCCTTATTCCATTCTGATTAACGCTGCATTTGAGGGCTTCTGGCGTGAGGAAGCAGTTTTGTATCATAGCTTCCTGGGTGAGATTCATCTAACCAAATGCAGATGTCTACATGAAAGATGTCTACCCTGGAGCTAAACCTCCTCGCTTCGCTGTCAATGACGCTCTTATGGCACAGTTTGTGATTCACTAAGACGCGTAACTCAGAACTTACGGAGATGCGTCCTCTCCTTTGCCCTGTCGGCACTTGTGAACTTTATTTTAGTCTTATTTGAAGGACTCACAAATATCTAAGCATTAATGGATTTATCCTGTTACTTAATAAGTCAACAGCTGATTTATAGTGAGATTATTTGCCCCACATCACAAAAGAGCCTATAAAAAAAAGTTGGAAATGACAGTCTCCTTGGTTCCAATCTGGCAGGCTAGACAGAACATCCTTCCCCTCTTCAAGAATTTTTGAAGCTATATATAGGCACTTATCTCTCTACATCATTCAGCTATATTTATTTCTTGATTCCGTTTCAGGAATAATTCAAACACACGCTTAAATGCCACTGAAACTAAACTGGATTTCATCACCTGGCTTAAGTGTTTCCCCACATTTTGTTCCTGTCATGATCTTGTAAATCATATAATAATTTAGCTTGGATGGGAACTTAGGACCTCATCTGGTCTAAACCCACTCCCTCGCTCAAAATGGGGTCAGCTTTGAAATTACACCATGTTGCTCAGAGCCTTGATTATCTCTGAGGCAGCAGCTGCTTTGCCCACATGAGCACCTCATTGGGAAGGCTTTTTTCCTTATAACTAGTAAGAGCTCCCCATCTTGCAACTTGCCTCTCCAAGAAGAATCTGGTCAGATTTTATCTGGTCAGGTCCTGCTTTTATTCATATTCATGCGAGATCAGTTCTGTTTGTTGTCTAAGGGCTGTCTCCCTGCCATAGGCAAGAAGAAATCCAGAATGGGAAAATTACACAAATTCAGCAAACACTAACTGCCTTTAAACTTTGGTTCCAAAACCTTTTGGGTTTCAAAATTGTATTTGATGACTTCTTCTTTAGTTTGCCATGGCTTAATGCAATATATTATTATAATGTATGTTTTCCAGGTATCTTCACTGAGCAACAAATTGTTCTCAGTGCAAAACTGTCTTGCCCTTGTAAGGTCATTAGCATTCATGAAAGGTGGTGAATGGTTTTGGGAGATGGTTGTGGAATGGAATTTTGGCAAACTCAAGTACTCCAACTTTTGTTGTACCCTATTTTGCATTTGGGGGTTCACACCAGGAAAAAAAACACGCCTTCATGATGTAGTTTCTATTTTGAGTGATGCAGTTTAAGTTTGTCAGATTAAAGGTGCTGAGTACAAGACCAAACCATGAAATCAATCAGGAAGTATGCTATTAGTCTCTTTAAATAGGTGCTTCAACCTCTCCTAAATTCAAAGCTAGATAAAAAAAAATAAAAAGGAGAGAACAGGAGAATACTCAAAGATGTTAAGACTAAGAGAAAGGTATTTAGAGTGTTTTTTTAAAAATAATCAGACACCTGGGTGGACAAATGCCAAGCAGTAGTTTGATCTTTGACCACTACAAACAGAGCTGCCTGGCCTGTATCAGTGTATGGAAGACCTGCCTCTGTGTGCATCCTTATCTTCTCAGGAAGAGGCAGTGGCTTAAGTCTCAAGTACAGAGAAGTCATTTGTCCATTCGAGTGGTGTATCATACCAGCGCTATTGTCCGCTTCCTCCCTCCTTGCATTACCTAACTTTCAAGTGAACATACATAGTCCTAAATCCAAAGCATTTTTTTCTGTCAGTATATTTCAATGAGTGTCTTGGGCTTTTGCAGTTTTGGGGTCTGGGAGTTCACGTTACTTGCATCCTGACTTCATGTTAGAGCAAGACTTCGTAGCCATCTAATCCTCCTGCGTGCCCTCGATTCCCTAGGAAGGACAGAAAGGACTATGGGCAGTAGGGAAACGCACATATTCCAACAGCTGTGGATAGCTGGGAGATGGGAAGCACCAAGCTGGGAGGGCACGCAGCTGAGCACATCTATCCTGTAGTTCAGACATACCCTTTGATATCACCTGCAATCCTACAACTAGACAAGGCTGAAACATATCCTAATAAGCTGTACTATGCTCCAAACTCTCACTGAATTCCTGTCTAGTATGTAAAAGCTTTTCCTGAATCAATCTGCAAAGAAGTGCACAGACTGGACTGACACATGTACTTCAGTAAGTTTCTACCACTAAGTAGTGTTTTTATCACTTAAGTAAAGTTCCTTCTCTTTTGGGTGACTTGGCAAACATTTAAGGCTCTTTCAGATGCTTGTTATTTGTCTTTTCTTTAAACACACGTTAATTTTTTGGTGATGGGTTTAGTTATTGTTCATAGCCATCTGAGGCCCCTGACTGACGTTTCCTATTATTTAAACAGCTAATCAGCCTTATTTTATTAGGTGTAAATGTGTTTCCATGCTTTGACTGGCAAACACTAATCTCTAAACTTCAGTAGTATGTAGGAATTTATTACCTGTTAATTATACCCTAGGGCATAGTGACTTCTAAAAGTGAAATAACAATCATCATGTCTCCTTATATATATATCACTGCTGTGCCTGTATTGTTGTAACATATGTCTAGTTGGCATTACCAGCCATTCAGAGGGCAGCCATTCAAAATGATACTGATTTTTCAAACAAAGGGGAGTTTCACGTATTAATACTAATGCAAAATACAAAGATATCTGATTGCTATGCTTCAGTCCACAAGTGGTTGCTTTTAAATGGCTTTACTTTTTTGGTTCTATCTGTCCTAATGACAGCATGAGTGCCAGATTGTGTGTCTGTTACATGATTCTACTCTTTATGTGTAATGATTTTAAGACCTTTTACATTCTGCTGCTTTTGTAAGGGCTTGCTTGGCATTGTACTATATTCTTTTGATATTTTCTATGTTCTGTGTCAGCAGATGTGCTTCCCAGTGTGTGACTCAGTGATAACACCCTGAGTTTTCATTTCACTTGTCAACGCACTTGCCTTTATGTTATAAATGCTGAATGTTTCGTGGGATCTTATTCAGCCACCCACTCTTCCTTCTACAGGCCTTTTCTCAGAAACAATAAAATTAGTCAAGATTCCTTTCATTTGTCTTCAAATATATTCCTTAATGTGATGATGAAGTCTTGCAAGGATTCATTATCAGTCCAGGGCCAATTTACTATCTGTTCTCTTTGTTTTCTAAGCTCATACACATCCTTGAAAAACATACCAGGTGGAAAACTCTGAAGGGACTGGAAGAATGATAACATATTCATAGCACTGAATATTTTGATAAAGGACTTCCGATGCAAGTTTCTATAGTATAAAGTTAATGCATTGCTTACGCGTTTTGGAATCCAAACGTGATTCCCTTAGAACTCCTAAGGAAATTACTCCATAACTGTGAGTGAATAGATACAATATCGAGAGTGTGTGTGTGATTGAAAGAGGAAGCAGTGTCCTTGATTGCACAGTTTTATTCTTTTTGGACCTCATTCCCAAGTATCTAAAAATATGCTGTGCTGATCCCTTTTATTCTGAGGCTATATCCTACCTCTTACTTCAGACACCACTTTCTTTTGGCTTACCTTCTTTGCGTTTTGACCCCACAAGATATACTGCTTAAAATTGCTTCAACCGTAGATATCTAAAAGCAGACAACCAAGTGTGTCCTGTTATTCCAAAGAAGGTATAACATTTGTACCTTCCATTACCTTCATTTATCGGCCAATTCTCAGCACCTTTAGAATTAAGTAAATGTGGTTTCACACTAGGACAAGAAGCTCAGTACGAACTTTTTAATCCATGCCACTCTTAAAAGTCTTTGTCACAAGACCTGCAGGGTGCACAAGCTGAAAAAGTAATATATACCCTATATTAATCCCTCAATCAGGCTATGAAGTAGACTGTGCCTTTGCTTTCTATTCAGAAAAGAAAAAACCCAAACCATTTCAACGGTAAAGTTGTGTTCCAAATAAGGGTATATTGCTACCTTCTTACTGCACTTCTGCTCTGGAAGGCTTTGGATGGATGGGTTTCATTGGGAAAAGGAGTGCAAAGATAGATTCGCTAAAGGTCTCCCAAAGTGTTCACAGAGATGCCACACAATTTTACATATATATTGCAGAGCATACAGAAAGGCAAAATTGTCATAAGCAGATAAGGCCTTGAACACTAAGTTACATTAGAGCAAAGGGGAATAAGGAGTGAAGTCGTACGGAATAGTAAATAATATAGTCAGTCTGACAGCAAAAATGGTCAGCAGGAGATACTGCAACTTTTCAGAATATTTTTTCCCAATTTTCTCTCACAAAAATATGTTTTTACACCTAGTGGAAATGTTTCTGCTCTCCCTTTAGATCAGCAGTACAGGAGAAACAATAGTTTCAGGAGGATTAGAGAAACGTCGTGCTTTTGCAGGCGTGTTGCAGGAGAGAAGATCACATCTCACCTGTCCTGAGGGATAGATGCAGACGGAGCTGGGCCCAAGGAGCTTCTGCGCTGAGTGACCTGGAGCATATCTCATACTGACACTGGAGAGGGCTGGAGGCTGTGGGATTGGTAGTTGATTGTGGTGAGGCTACGTACAGTGTACCTGACAGTGTTAACGGGGGAAATAAAACCCTCTGCATCTCCTGATAAACTTGCACATTCCATTTTCATTCTTTTGATCCGATTTGTTTTATTTTGTTAATGGTCTGAAACTCCAAGATTAAGAAATTACTGCTTTTAGTTGCAGGAATGGGAAGGGCAGTTCTGCAGTTACTGCGTGGGCTGGGATGGAGGAGTTTTTACACTTCTCCTCAAGCTTCTTCCTCATTAGCTTAACAGTTTCCCTGCTGTCACCAATGTCTCTGGTTTACGGTCAGGACTGCCCTTTCCCACTACTGCAGTCTTATCTCCTGACATTACTGTCATCTCTGGCTTCCCTGCCGCTGCTCCTCAAGAAGTGATGAAGTAACTACAGCATTTACTGATTGTCTGAGATTATATTGTTGCCTAATTTTGTGGGCAGTTTACATGACAGTCTCCAAAAGTCTTGAATTTCAGAACCTGGTGCTTTCTGAAAATCTGATCCACTTAATATACTTCTAATTGGGCACTCATAATTAGGAGTGTCCAACACCACTACTTCACTAATGGGAATTCTGGCTGTGATGGGCACATCCATTCCCTCACCACATTAACACTCTCTAGAAAAGGTGTCACTTTATTCTCACAGAGCATTCAGGCTGAGTTTTGGATTTGGGATCTCACTTTTCTCATGGTCCAAGAATGATCATGATACTGTTTTCTCTCTCTTGTTCAAGGGACACTCCATGATGATATTAATTCAGTCTGCTTCCTGTCTTTACCTTTCAATCATATGAAGCTTAATAATGACACTGATCTCCCTGAGAAGGTGTTTGCAGATCCATTGCTCTAACATTTGTATTTGACAGCAAGTTTTAATGCACTAGTTTCTTTCCTGAATAAGCATTTGACATAGAATAGCTTGACCATTGCCAAGATCCTGCAAGGATCCTGCCAAGATCCTGCAAGCCCATCGTGTAATGACTGTTTCCTTCTCTATGCAGGCTCTTCTCATGCTCTCTGTGGAGATTCTCCCAGCTCCTCCATTGAAAGCCATGAACCCAGAGGAAAATCCACCCGTGATCCATTACTTTAATCAACCTTTGATTCATTGGAATAGAGGGGGGTGAGATAACTCAGATTAAAACAAATAAACAAACAAAACCACAACAAAAAAAAACCCAAACCAATACAAACATAAGTCATTAGGTGGTAAGAGGATATAATAAGAGCCCTTCAATTGAGATATGCTGCCAGCAGAACGGGAGTGGTGAGTGAGTTCATAATTATTATCAATTTCTGTATTTACTGAAATCTATGTTTGCCATAACTTGTTTTAGTTATAAGGCACGTGAGTTGCGTTTTGTCTTTCAAGAACAGCTTTAAATCTGGCCAGTTGAATAAACCCATGTTGAATAAGAAAATCAGGCTAGGTTAGGGGAGGTGATTCCACAGCAACAAAGGCCTGTAGGTGTTTCTGGTCTTTCTTGGCTGGAAAAGGGTATATATCTTTTCTTCTTAGATTTTTTCTTCAAAAAAAGAAGAAAGATAAGATGAATAATTGCAGGTAAGCAGATATTTAAATAAACCATGTTTGTGTACATTTTGATATTTTTTCTAAATCTTTTCTTGTCCTCTCTTTGTGGTACACATTCTGCAAGTTCTGCAGTGCTCAGGGGTACCTTATTAAATGCTGTGGGCTAAATGAAATTCTGGGATTTGGAACAGGAAAATATGACTTCTTGTTTAGTTGTCTCCAGCAATTTCCAATTGTCTGAGCAGAAGAGATAGATTTTAAGGTATATTTTCCGTATTTCTTCTTAGAAAAAAAAATTATAGTGACAAAGGATTGATTCATCTGCCTGCTATTAAATGAGCAAACCAGTTGATTTTTATGGAACTTTTTTATATCTTTCCTGCTTCTACAGGAAAGTTTCTCTCCTGTTCTTTGATTCTGTTGTTAGTCTTATCTTTCTTTCCCTGTGATTAGTTAATGACTACTTCCATTTCTACAGCAATCCTGTTACTATTGTTTTTATGTCTTTGTGCCCAGGGCCACTGCTGTCTGTCAACATACTTAGTGTTTTCTTTTTTAATTAGTAGCTGGAAACACCTAGTAGAAAAGCATAAAATGATATATTGCTATGATCTGGAGCAGCAACTATGGCATAGCTTTGAGGAACTATTCTGTAAAGCTATTAAAAAACATTTCTAAAGGCTTAAATATTTTAAAATATTGACATTTAAAAGGGTGAAATGATTTATGACCTGGACATTTTTCTTCTGTAATTGCACCAACTAGAGAAAGAGATTGAAAAAAAATATAAAGGCGTGGTTATGATACTTTAGCCAGATGGCATGGGCTCTATTTTCTGTTCTATGACAGCTCTTTTTAATTGTACAGAGAAGTCATTTGATTTTCTTGTTCTTCTATTTTTTTCAAAAAAAGATGGAAAGTTGTCAGGTCCCATCCAGCTGACAGTTAATTGCTTTAAGCCATCAATAACCCTTCTTGATTTCCCAGCAAGTATAACTTAAGTCTAGATAAATAAGAGCAGTGTGAAGGAAGGAGAACAAATGAAAGGAAGCATTACCCCTTCTAGATAAAGAAGCAGATAAAAGTGTCTTTTAAATAAAAACCAAAACACTAACAAGAAGAGAGAAGGAGAAATATATGGAAAATGTAACCAAAGAAGCTGTGGTCACTTGTGAAGAAGAGAAAGGTGAAATGGTCTTTCAGATCAGCAGCCTTATGACTTGCAAATTGACACCAAACAAGAAGAGTCCTTGGAAACGGAAAAACAAACGAACAACAAAACAAAAAACCAAACCAAATCAAAACCAAAACCAAACCAAAACCCAAAAAAACGAAAAACCAAACCAAAACCAACAGAGAGAGACTATGGGCCAGAACACTCTTAAAGAGTGCCAACTGAAAATGAAACACTGTATGAGACACTGTCACATTTGCCAGCACAATAGAAGTGAAAGATGCCAAAAAAGAATTCAACTAGAAAGGTGCAGGTGAGGATTAACTTATGGAGAAACACTTAAAAGTCTTGATGGTAGCAATGAGGAAATATCATTAAGCCTCTATTCTCTGAAATAAAAGGAAGTTGTAAACACAATGACAAAGGTGACCACAGTGACTGTGGCATCTGAGTGTGTGTTATACTCTATTCAGAGGCGGACAAGTCTTCTGTAATATTATCCAAAGCAGAATAAAGGAAACAACTGCTGACAACTAAAGGAAGCACAAATTGAGTTTGATAAAGGAAGATCAATTCTTCAACCACAATTCCTCAAGCTATTGCCTGTGGGTTAATTTGATCCTGGAAACAGTAAATCACAGAATAATTTTAATTTCCATATCTCAGCCAGAAGACACACACACACACACATTCTCAGCTCAAGCAGGCAAGCCAAATGAATCAGGAGAAAATAAACATAAAAGCAGTTTAGCCAACTTTTCATTGAATTAACTGAAAAGCTCTGTAACAACCTTACTAGCGACTGTCTTTAGATTTTCTTTTCATCTAAAAGGCTGGGTATTCTTTGCATTAACAAGAGACTGACAGACCCTGAAAAAGAGTGTTAAATGGAAAAAAAGAAAACAGAACATGTTCCTCATTCAGTTTATAGGTGTAAAGACAGCATTTAGGCAACCACCACCCCAATACACTTAGGAATATCTTAGGTGTTATGGTATGCCATTGTAACAAGGAACTTCATCAAGGTTTTATGTAAAGTTTTATGTAAGGAAGTAGAAGTTGCATCCAATTTAGATTTCAGCACGAGTAGAAATGAATATCAGTTACTTCTGTTTTGAATTGTTACTGACCTCACTGGCATAGATGGGTACAGAATGGGCATTGCTAGAAAATCTTGATTCTGCTGGCAACACAGCATAATAAACTGACACAAGAAGGTTTTCAGCAGGACAAAAAAAAAAACCCACAAAAAAAAGAGAACCAATACCAGAGCTTTTAAACTCATTCTTTCAAAAAGGAAAAAGGTTCAGGAAGAGTTTCAGTTTTCATACCTTCCAGGAAGTATGTTACCAGTTGACAATGAAACAGCTGCATTCACCTTCTTCAACAAGACTTGGTTGCTGAAATATGCAACCTAAAGGCCTTCCAACTTAACCGCTGTTGAGAGAAAATACAGAAAAAAATCAAAAATTAAAAAGTATATCCTCACAAAACAAAAGAGCCTAGAGGGTAGATCTTCCTTGAGGAGATCAGGCCATGTCCGTGGAGCAGTTTGTGGTGGTGTCTTAGCTCAGAAATAGTTTCAACCAAACTGACTGTACTGTTTCCAGAGCCAGGCTGGCTTTATTCAGTTAGCTCAACTCATTCAAATCCCCAGTGTTTCCAGTTCAAAGGTTAACGATACTACCAGTATGAGTTGAGGTCTATCTGCATCCACTGGTGTGATCAAGTCTTTTAGTCAGGCAGACTAAAGCCCACTTTGGTCCCTGTGCCTTGTGTTTCCTATTGGCTCACTGTAGGCCTTCAAAGACAGTAGGAAACATCAACTACAAGGACTTAGTCTAAATCTAGGCCTAAATGCCTTTGAAAGTAAATTCCTTAGAAAACACCAGGTCTTAAGTGGTATTAAATTGCAACACATTTCAAAAGAACTTGGCAATATCTTTTCTGGACATTTCTGAGAACTGTTAAGAAGAAAGCCTGAGGCACAGTTTAGTTGTCCAAACATTGGCATCCAGTCATTGTAGAGGCCCCAGGGAATCCCTTCTGGGCTCTGGCCATTGCTCCTGAGAGATCTGAGTGTCCTGGACCCACGCCATCCATGGGTGGACAGTTCGCATGCCCCAGGTTATTACAGGTGGGATTAGACACCTACATTTGGCAACTAAATTAAGTCCTGTTTGTTATCCAAAACGGTAGGGCTGGAGAAGAAACATAAAGAAGTACCTGACTGAAAGATTCCTCTCCTCAACAGGGCTCAAGGGAGAAATATTTCACATCACAGGTCTTCAAGGAGCACTCCATCCTGAACAGACAGGCTTTGGTGAAGCCTTTTCATAACCTATAGTAGTATGTGGTCACTGAGAAGTAGACTGGTTCGAAAAGGAGGATGTTTCTCATTTCCAAAATGTTGCAATTATTCATCTGTTGATTTTTTGAAAGAGCTTCAGGATCCTTAAGTGGGAGGAGAGACAGAAATGCAAACAGGTGCATTTCCCGTGAAGCACCAAACTAAGCATTCACATTCAGATCCATGTATTTGTTTTTGAAAAGACTGGATTTTTGCAGGCACCTTGCTTTTTTTGTTTCAGTTGTGTGGCTGCCTTCTGGAACAGTATGCAATTTTGGTGGCTGAAAACTTCTTCGGCTACATTTTTAGAGGTTTGCCTCTGGAATAACAGTGTGTTTTGGTTTGGTTTATCTTGCAATATTGTATTCTTCTTTTCTGCAGACAGCACTCCTCTCTTTCCTTGGCAAGGTGAACCAGAACTAGTAGTTTTCATTCCCCGTGGTTGCCAGTCTCACATTCCAAATTGCTGTGTATGCGAGAGCAGAAAATCCCCAGTAAAACCAGTTTCAAAATGGAATATATTTGTACATAATACTTAAAATAACTTACCAAAATTTCTGAGTCAAGCTATGCTCACAACTTCATGAGACCGGGAAGCAGAACAGTTATGAGTTCTGTTCTGAGTAAATTTCTCAGAAATATCTGCTATAGGTTTGGCAATCATACATTGGCAATGACAGAGCAAAAAAAAAAGGACATATTCATTCATGACCCAGCAGTGTGAAACTGCCATGAAAAGGCACAGTGGTTTTGCATGTTTGAAAAAAATTAGTTACAACTGGAATAGGTATAAGGAATGTCTACTGGGGCATTCCTGTCCTATGAGAGGAGGCAATTATAGTAAAAATAAAGTTGACTCTGTGTCTGACCCAAGTATTTATCAAGGAATAAATACCTGTAAATAGATGGTATTTCAGCTGGAAAGACAGCATAAAAACAGAAAAATGTAAAGTCAGCATGAATTCACTTAGGCTAGGAATTGGAAGAAATTCTCTGAAGTTGGGGAATAAGGTTCTGCTACAGCTTTTCTTTAGAAGGTACTGGGGCAGCAAAAAATCTTAAGTAATTAGCATTGTTTTCTTAAAAATGAAAGTTATATGAGCAACCTCTGTGTATCTACATGGTTCCTACCTCAGCAAAAAGCCCTTTGGAATCTGTAGGCTGGTTTTAATTAAAGCTGATACAAAAGAATAGGTTTTAAAGGTAGCTATGTTCCTACAGTTTTCATGAAACTAGGGGCAAGGTAGAGTAAAGAGAACCCATGTGAGAACCAGCTGAGGGAAAAGCTTTCATCTGAACTCATACCTTCTCAGTCACCAGCGTGTCTTGGGCTCGCTAGGGCATTTAAATACTTTATGAATGCGCACCCATGGGAAAAGCATCGAGCAGAGCTTACACTTTCTCAAACACAGAAACCTCAAGCTATGTAGGAAACCGGCTTTCCGTAGTTCCTGTGGTCACAGCACTACATTTCTAACACTGGAGCCTGAAACACAGTAAAAGGGATGAAAAATGTCTCTGTCTGCAGAAAGACTGGTTTTGATGACTTGACCAAGAGAATGCATTTTCTGACCCCGCCACTCGTGCTGTGTGAAACTGGACACATCATTTCATCCTTGCATGACCTCTAGCATTACAGCATTTGTGAAGATTTTCCCCTCGCAAAGCAGATAAACTGACATTTCCAGTGGGATCGTATTTTAAAGTGTTTGAATTAGATCTATTGGTAACAGTGGCTTTTTTTTTTTTTCATGAACAGTTACAAATCTGTCCCCATCTGGATTTACTGATTATTTCAAGCACACTGAAATTTTTACGAAGTTTGTACTGTACTGAGAAATCACAGGTAATGGAGAAATTCCCTCTTTGGTGTTTTTGTGTTTCACAATTATGAAATATTTCTGTGGCAACTTCAACAATAGCTTTCATGGAACAGGAAAAACAAAGAGTTTATTTTTAGGTGCTCATTTGGTATATCCTATCCCTTAGGGCTGTGCCTATTTCCTCTCTTAATAAGCCTCATCCATCTCACCAAAATGATGGACATTTTAGCTTCATTGCTGGCTGAATCCAGTGTAAAGCAGACAAGTAGCCGTTTCCCAAGGTTCTAAATTCACAAGCGCTCTTTGTATTTTGCCATGAGGAGGCCGGACTTGTACAGACGTAGGTGGGTGCGAGGAAGGGATCCCTCCCATTTCCAACCCATTCCCAAGAGAGGCCTAAGAAGCTGGGCTAAGTTGTTTTTCCATGGCTTGGTGACAGATGTTCCAGTAGGCACCATCTGATACCCAGTGACAAGCCGTCATCAGAGCGGCAGGAGAAACATACTTGTAACATTATGAATTTACTTCTGTTGTCAGCCCTGAAAACCCTTCGAAAGCAGAAGGCGTCTGGTGAGCTGAATGCGCTCTTGTGCTCCGACAGCTCATGACAATCTTCCCGTTGTTACCGTTTCTGTGTCGGACACACAGGCTGTTTCTTGGCCTGCTCTTCGACTGTAAAATCTCTTGAGCAGAACCTTTGCTCCTTGTGCTCCTTCTCCCAGTGGACTCCTAACTCCCTTCTTGGGCTTGTGAGTACACCCTAGCACAGATCACAGAATCACAGAATCACAGAATGATATGGGGTTGGAAGGGCTGATGTTGAATAGCAGCAGTGGCAACAGCAGCAGTAAAAATAAAGGAAATTTTACCCAGGGCTTTGCCTATGTCAGACTGTAGGTACTTACGTGATCTCTGTTATACAAATCGTGAGCAACTTTGTAGATTATCAGCGGCATTTAGACAACTACATCCCTCATTCTGATGGGAGTTAGGCACTTCAATGCCTTTAAAGATTTGTGCCTCTGGGGCTCATTCCAGATAACAGAAGTCTATGGCAGAGTCTGTGGGAGATAAACTCGAATTGCCCACATCTAAGGGCTGGGGGAAGGGTGGGCAGTACCACAGGCAAAAAGAGCACAGCTTTTCATGCCTGCAGCATGCCGGGCCTCTGTAGAAAGCCTGGAAAGGGCCTGTAGCAGGCATGCAGACAGCGTTAAAAACGACTGTATCTGAGGTCAGATGGGAGCTAAGGACCACGGGCTGGAGTTGGGCACGGTGTTAGAAACTGCAGACCCAAACCTGTGGAGGGAGGGCAGGGGTGTGTGGATACAACTGTAGGGTTGGAAAGCCACCGGTGGAATCACCATCATTCACAACCAGCTCTATTCAGCAGTGAGCATCTTGCAAACTACCAGAAACCCTGATGTTCTGCTTTACTTCGGGATTTTTGTTCCGTTTTGTTTTCACAGCAAAGGAGGCGCAAAATTTGGGCAAGATTTAGGATTTTTTAAAAGAGCCCTGCTCTTGGACATGGGACGTCCAGTTCTGTTTTTACATACAAAAGATTCATAATGATTCTTGAAGGTTCCCCATATCTTCTTTCCCTAAAATGCCTTTAAATCAGCCTATCTACATGTGTGAAGAGGACCATTAGGTTTTCTTTTTGATGGCAAGCAGGGACATTTAAAGAAAATAATTTGCATTTTCTCATAATGAGCCACTGTCACTCATTAGTCGGCCAAAGTGATTCCATCCTGCAGACAGACAGCTGCCAGAAAACAGTCAAAGCAAGAGCCTGGCCCTGCCGCTCTTGCTGGACATAGATTTCCCTTGGAAATGGGATTGTATCCCATTAAGAAAGGCAAGAACTCGCCTTTAATAAGAACTAATAAGAAAGTTTATAAGAACTGTTTCAAGAATAAGACTTGTTCTTTTAAAAAAGCTCTTTTAAGGAAAGACTAACTCTTTAAGAATTATTTAACAAAAGGATAGCATCAGCAACAAGGGACAGCAGCAGCGAGATGGAATGAACCCGAATATCCAAGGATCCAAATACACTCTTTTGGACTGGTAGGATCCTTCTAGAGTAGGAACAAAATGTTTCAACCTTTATTACTTATTTAAGGGAAAGAAAGCCATGATATTTTTAAATCCTCTGACAGGAAAGCACGTCTCCCAAACCGCCTTTGGGAACACCGCGGCTCTTCTTCAGATGTTATTTATCTTTTCCTGCTAAGAAACTGCTGGGGCTCGCAGCTGGCCCGAGCACCGTGGGCCGGGTACCCTGGCCGGGTACAGAGAGGGGATCCCCCCCCGGCAGCCCGACCGAACAGAGGGGATCCAGGCCCCTTGGAGCCGTCGGGAGTGGTAGCCCCCCGCTTCTGCCGAGCCACCGGCTGGCCGGGCGCCGCGAACGGGAGGCGCCGGCACCGCCCGGCGCCCACCTGGGAGGACAAGGACCGCGTCCCCGAGTCCCGGGAGGGCGGCGGGGGGGCTGGGGCAGCCCCGTCACCGTCGGGGGAGACATTCGCTCCTTCCCGGTGACCGAGGCTTTGTAAGTCATCTGCATTAAACCGGGGGGTGAGGGACGGGGAAGCGGGGGGAGAAGACAGGAAGAGGCTCTTAATCCCTGGTGTCTTTGTTCCGGCTTGCACGCATCGGAAACAGGGCTGAAGCCGTGTGATCGCTTTTTATGGAAAAGGAAAGACATTTGCAGGCACTTTGGCGCATCCTGGCCGCCTCAGCGGGGCTGGAGGCACTGCGAGGGGCACCCCGGTACCGGCCGAGGCCGCTTGCGCCGCGCTCCCCGCTCCGCCCGGTGCATCGCCCCCAGCCCCCACCGCACACCCGCTTTTCTCTCTCTGCCTTTTTTTTTTTTACCCCCAAAGATCAAAAGCTCCTTGCTGTTGCAAAAGGACTATTTTCTCAGGCGTCCTTCCCCACCACGGCTTTGTGAAAAGGACAATAGACTCCTGTGTCAGTGCTGTTGGCACCAGCCTTGCATAATACAGGAAGCAGCATTTCCTTTCGGGGGTGGAAAATTAGCTTGGATCGTGCGTTTCTCTTTTTATTGCTGACCGTACACACCCCGGGAAATTCGGCTCGCTGGCTCTCGGGAAGGGAAGCGGCAGCAGCCTCCTCTTCGTATCCTCCTGGGCGCAGGGGAAGACCCGAGCGCGGATCCGCCGCCCGCGGGCAGCCGCGGAAGGAGCGCGCCCCGCTCCGCCCGCCGTCGGGGGCTCCCAGCCCGGTCCCGCCTGGCCCCCGCCTGCCGTCTCTCCCCCCCGGTGCAGCCCCCCGGGACGGCAGGGTGTCCCCTCGCTGCCGGCGGGGAGCGGGGTTTCTGCCGCGCCCCCGGGTTCCTGCCGTGGGTTTGTCCCGCTCTCCCTCCGTCTGCCGTGGGCTGAAGGTGGCACGGGGAGTCACAGCGTCTCCTGGGTCTTTGGATGGGAATGCAGCCTGCTCATCTCCTCCTTTGGGGGAGAAAAACCGGAAAAAGGTCTGTTTCTAGCTGGGAGAGTTTAAAACCCACAAAGTGCTCTCAAGCACTGCCCTTTGGCAGCTCATTGCTACCTGTAAAATCGGACTCCATGAAATAACTTTTAAACAGTTTCTTCTCATGATATTAGCTCTTGCACAATGCTTGTCCCAGAAAGGCCACACGCTTGTTAACAAAACATCAAAATGTCTTTCTAACCCAGGTGTCCCTAGGGGATGCTCAACCCCTTGTATTGCAGGGTTAAAAAAGACATAGTCCTGTGTAGATGTAATTTTGGGTCAATTTTTACCTCAACAAAGACTCTGTGTGTATAAAGTATAATATACATTCCACGACTGTTCTGCAACTGTTACAACCTTCATTGCCTTGTGGTGTTCAGGCAAATAAATGTGGGTTTAGATTCAGTGACTGCTGCCCAGTCCTGGCTTCTCCGTCTTCCTTCTGTCTTCCCATTACTGGGACTGAGGAAAAGTCAGTGCAAACTCCAGGGATCTCAAGAGAAGTCCTGCTGCCAAAATCTCCTGGTCTGCTCTTCTTGTCTTTCTCCTTTTGCCAACAACAATGTAAACCTCAGCTTCAGGAGATGAGTCGGTAGCTTTGCAGGGCAAGGACACACATACATCGTATCAGCAGCTCTTGGTACTTGTGAGATTAGTTTAGGCACAGATCATTCTCCCTCCTAGACCTGTGCTGGATCCTGTCTGCTGGACCTGGTGACAAGAGAGCATTCCTAGATGGGGGTTCAAAGTGGCAGATGGGCAGCTCTGAGGTTTGCCGAGTCAGCAAGCAACCCTTTTCTGCCCCCACGTTGTGCTGAACTGCCAGTTATGGTTTTCCCACACCAAAGGAAGCAAAGATACTAATTTCCTAGTGTGGAAATGACACTGTTGCATCACCAAGGTAATAACTGCCCATATCACCACGAGTACCTCATGGAACTGGAAGTGAAACCATCTTTTCACCATTCCTGTCAGCCAGTTTCATTTTTTAATTGTTTTTTTTTTTTTTTAACCCTTTTTTATGCTTTACTTTCAACTTATTTTCAAGGAAATGTGTTGGGAAAACAGCTATCTTAAAACTGTTGTCTTGAAAGTCTCAATCAAAAGATAACTCTAGTATGTTTCAGAGGAAGATCTTTTATTTCCCCTAGGCTGGTGCAGCTCTCCTTAATCTTCTTCTGTAAAACAGCACCCTTGCTTCTTGCAGATGGAGCTGGAGATAGCTCTGACATGGTTCTGGGCAAACCCTGCAGCTGGAGATAGCTCTGATGACGTTCTGGCAAACATTGCAGTGGGCCCTCTTCCTTTCCACCAGTCTGGTGGGCTTGCATTGCTGTTGATCTAGCCCAGTTGGACCTCCCCATGTGCAGAGCTCCAAACTTGCACCCTGAATCCTCTCTCCTGAAATTGCTCTGCTTGCAGTCATGTAAGTGAACCAGCTCGTGGGGCAGGGAGTACACCAACCCTACCATTTGGGGCACATGTGGTGTAACCATATGCATTACTTTGGTGCTGCAGGACCTTGATAGTGCTGTACATGTCCCACATTTCCCAGTACGGGTCCCAAGATACTCCTGTGAACATCATTTCTGTGGTCAGTTAACTGTTTGCTTTTATTTGCATTTTGTATCTGATTTGTTCCAAAGTAATCAGGACATAGGCATTTGTGCACATCACTGAGTCACCAGCTTCTCTGCGAGCAGCAGCTGCGCGGGCTCCTGGCGTGGAGGCCTGGTTTGTATTATGGTGAGGGAAACACTAAGCCTCCGGGGGCTGGTGTTTGGGGTGGTAAGAGGAAAAGAGCTATTCATTGTAAAGCTGGTTTTCTTTTCATGGCCCAGTATTTTCTTGGGTAGTTTTCCCTTTTTGACATGTTTAGGTTTGGTTTTGTGGTTCTTTTGCTGACCTTCTGGTTGTCTTTCCCACTGAAATGCAGTGACCTTGGCCTGATTCCACAGGGAGGAGATGCAGTCAATCCTTTTATGTGGTCTTGCCTCTTTCTAAACACTTATCCTGGTACATTCGTGTACCATACTGATGGCTCCAGGAAAGGAATATATATATCCTCCCAGCTAAAAGGAAGAAGCAAAGGCTGGGGACTGGATTTCACATGCCTGGGAGATGAAGCTGAGAGTGCTACATCACCACCACACTAACCAAGCTATGCCAAAAGTGGGTCATTCACATATTGATGCAGGTGTGCATGCGTGCGAGGGGGGTTCCAGCTCGTGTACGTGTGCATATGGTGGAAATGCTTACTAGCATTCTTCTATTGTACAAACAGAAGGACAAAAAATGTCCCTACAGAGGGACAAAAAAATTCTTGTTCCACTCTTTTTTTATCCTGTTTAGTGAAATATTGCTGAATACGCATATAAAATCAATTGTGTAGTGCTTTGAAAGAAAATGTGTATTGTAATAGAGTTTGCTTTTATTAAGGGGGATGAAATCACTGGCGTTCTGCCGTATGGTCCTGACAGGAAGAGGAGATGTGGGCAGAGCCAAAATCACGTTGGATGTGCCAGGGACCAATGAGGGCTGGCTGCTTCCCGAGTGAGCCAAGCACAGGAAAAAAGCAGGTGGGAGCAGTCACTGCATCAGCAAGGAACTGGGATGAGGAATGGCAGGTCTGGGTGAGGATCAGGTCCAGAGACAGTGATCAGACTCAGATACAGTCTGGTGATCCCCCCAGCAAAGCCACAGTGATGAGACAGGTCTGAAGGCAAGTCAAGCCAGTGAGTCAGAGTCAAAATGGCAGAGGCACAAGACCAGGTGTGGGCGTAGCTGCTGTGACACAACCGTGCTGTAGCACAAGCAAGGACCAGTGGTGCAGCCTCAGTTTCAAAGCATCTCCCAAAGGACAGGAGGGGCAGATCCTCACCTCTATCTTTCTCCACAGTGGCAACGGCCAGTAAAGGCACTGACCATGCACTCAGCCAACTAAGCTCCTCAACTCAGCCACCAAAACTCCTGGAAAGGGTGTACTCTCTGGGCCTGAGTGTTGCAGGAGCTCTTATTCATTAGTTTCCTAACCTCCCAAGAGAATACCGGGTAATCTGATTAATTGCTCATGCCAGTTGACCAATTATAATAAAAAATGGGCTGCGGCAAATTATGTCCTCCCATTGCCTCTACTTTCTTTCTATGGTTAGACAGCTGCCTGCTTTGCCTGCCCTCAAAAGTGGAGCTAGCTTTGATGCAGGCGGGAAGTTGGGATGAGGAGGTGACACAATCTCTGCTCTGAGCTCTCATACCCTTCAGTGAAGGATGGGCAGCAGTGCTGTGAGGTTGTCCTACAAAGACTAATTCTTTGCTGCAGCTTTTGGCTGTCAGTGCCACACACACTGACTGGGTACAGAGCCAAGAGTCTATATAATGTAAGGTAAAGCTCAGCCTTGCTGAGAGAAAACACAACCACAGCTGTAGTTTATGTCTGTGCATACACTTATCTCTGCATGTGCCTGGTGGGCAGGTATAAGTAGCTGTCCCAGTAAACACCATAATACAGAGAAGAGGTCTCAGCTTTTTCTTCTCACAGTCCTGGAGAAAACTGGAACTTTACTTTGGTTTACATGCAACTTTCAGTGTAGCAGTCAAATTCAAATAACAGCAGCAGCTAAAATTATGATGATGATGGTAAATGGAATTTACTTGATAATGTGCTCCTTAAACTCTGTTCCTGCTGTAGGGAGATGGGATCGGAGGATGACAAAATAACAGTGATTGAAAACACCTCATTGAAAAGAGAGGAAAAGAGAGTCAGAGGAAGGCCTTGAATAGAGTAGACCCGGTCCATCTCACCCAGGGTCTTGCTACAGGTTACAGTCTCCCTAGTAGCTAGATCAGTATTAAAAGCTCCAATATTCTTCCGGTTATCACAGTTCACTGGGTCTCCTGCTGTGGGGTGTGCTGTAAGCTGTACCAGTGAAATGACCAAGGTTATAAGTGGCCCTTCATAAAAAGCAGGCAAGTTACATCCTAGATTATTTCACCAAACTGTTTTACACTGAGCCCCAGAAACAATTGTAAGCTCCAGAAATGGTTGTGCCAGTGCAACTGGCAAGGCACAAGGGACTATAGGGATGAAGGAGGCTCCCGCTGGTGGACAAGGAACACTGGACCCTTTCTCACTGGCTCTGAAAAATTATAATGTTTTCGGGTGACCAACTGAAATATCGCTTTGCTTAAATTTTCAGTCCTGGGAGCATCCAGTCCTCTTAAAAGAAGTCAGTTGGCAGATGCAGATTCCGCAGAAGACCTGCAGAGGGAGATCCAATCTGCTCTGCTTTGTCATCTTTCCTTCTCTCCCAACAGCTGGAGCTTGGAACCATCTCAAAGGCAGTCTAGTCTGTTCCTGTGAGGTGTCTACATCTCTGCTGTGAGTACAGTGATCAACAGATATCATAAGGTCCCTCAGCTGTAACTCTGACCCATGCAGTCTTCTTCTACAGGCAGGCACCTGCTGTGCAGGTGGTGGTGGTAGCCTTTTACGTAATGCTCTGAATATTGAAACCAGTGCCACAAGGAGCTATTTGGAGCACTGGTGCAAATGAAAAATTGCTTCCATGACTGGAAAGAGACAGGTCAGGTTGGGAGGGTATCAGCTGCTCGTGTGAGTGGGATTTTCCAGGCTCTTTATTTTTGCCAGGTCCATGGGAACTGTCCAAGTGATTCCTCCCAGAAGACTTGGCTAAAGTCTTAACTCAGGATGTTCCAAGTGTCCTAATTCCAACGGGGAGTAGAATCCACAACCTCAGGATGTGTCCCAGCAACTTGGCTAAGTCATATCCTGGTTGAGAGGAGTCTCCACCCCACCTAACTCTTGAAGACAGACATGCAAGGGTCATAAAGACTGGCAGAAAGCAGACAAGAAGCAATGCCCTGGCTAAATACTCAGTTGTGTAAGGTCCTGTGTGCTCAGGGTGGTGTCCGTGTTTCTTTGCAGCATGGTAGTCTGCTGCTCAAGGTGGACCCAGGAGCTGAATGCCCTGATTACTCATCTTTTCAATCAAATTTCCTATTGCTCATTTTGTATGTTGTTCCAGTGAGCCTTGTTGGCCAGGTAGGGGTAAGGAATGTGTATTGGAGAGTTGATGTTTTTGCTACCTGACAACTTGATGATCAAATGTATGAGTTGTTCAAGCAAAAGGCTTGGTAGAAGTCATGTTCCTGCAGAGCAGGGTAAAATTCAACAATACAAGGTACTGGTGGGCTGCAAGTGAACGCTGGAAACAGATGTTGCCTATTGTGAAGACTGTTTCTCCTCTTTCTTTTGCAGCTTCTATAGTTCTGGAGATTGAGCAGATAACCAGCCTTGCAGCAAGGATGTTTGCCTGATATATTTCAGAGGGCTTACTCTCAGCTGCTAAATTTGCTTGATTTCCTTTCTAGTATTTAGTAATAGTCTGTTTAACAAATGCTAGAAAAAGGAATTTTCCCACATTTCAGGGCTGAAGGGAACGTATCTTTTATTCCAAGGACAAAAATTGTCCTCACATCTGTTGGAGCAAGTCCAGAGGAGGGCCACAAAGATGATCAGAGGGCTGGAGTACCTCTGCTATGAAGACAGGCTGAGAGAGTTGGGGTTGTTCAGCCTGAACCCGCAGCTTAGCATTGGACCAAGGCCTAAGATTCTGGTATGAAGAGAACATATTGCCTGGAGGATAGACATTTGCCTGGGACAGGTCTATGACCAGTTTCTGAGTGTTTGTTTGGCCATGGTATCTAAATCACTCTTTGAAATAAGTTCTCACCCTACTATGTGTTACCAGTTACATGGTAGTACACAAACAATAAGATGAAATAGGTTCCACGCAACCTTCCCCTTCACACATGCACTGTCCATCTGTCCAGATGCTTTAGCCTATGTGTTTAGAGAGGACTTTCATCCAGTTCCAGGCACAGACTTCCCACTGTACCTTCATTCTGCTTTATGGGACTGTCTGCTGCCTCTTTCTTCCCTGTATCTCACTATTGGTGTCTTTTCAGTCTTCAAACAGGGTCCACATCTCTCCCTGGCTTTAGTGTATGAAGAGTGATGAGGGACTATGAGCAGATCTTCAGGTTTGTCTTCCTTGGTCCTCAGCTCTTTGGGTGGATCAGGAGCTGATGACATCTGTTGGAGAAGAAAAGAGGCACGTCTTGCCAAAGTCCTGTGGTCTTTGGAGGGTCATGACTGAATGCAGCTGTGATGTAGGAGGTGTGAAGAGGGTGGGGAGGAACTGGTGTGGCATGGCTGCTGAGCTTGTGATGGGGCCTGCATCATCTCAGACTCAGCACGTACTCAGCACTGGGTAGGTCAAAGGTAGGGACATACAGTTCCCTTAGCTCCTTCCCCAGGCACCCCTTGCTCCTAGGGGGTCTGAGCTGTCAGGATGCCCAGTGTCCTAGTTCTGGTTGGTCTGTCCTCCTTGGCCGACTGTTTTCCCAGCTGCTGTCCTCTCCACTGGAGGAGGTGATTTCTTATGAGTCATCCTCTCCGGGAAAGAAACCTCTGGGTTCGTCCCCCCATGGTGTGAGCAGATGAGGGGGAAGGTATCCATAACTATTTTATTTTCAAGGTCTCAGCTGGGGGCAGGAAGATTGGAAAATGCAGACTTAAATTCTTAGCTTAGGGTGTCACTTATGAATAGGAGTCGGGCAGAAACGTGCAGGAAATATTCTCACAGACTTTAAACTTGAAAGCTAAACAGTTCTCAAGTTAAAAACAACACCAACTTCTCATCTTTTTTCTTGTACAGGATGATGGTCTGGTGGGACACAGGAGATCTGAGTTCTATTTCTGGCTCTTGTCACCAGCTTCCTATGACCTTGGACTAGCCGCCCAACCTCTCTATGTGCCTCCGTTTCCTAATCTGTAAAATGGGTGCAATCACATTTACCTGCCCCATGCCATCACTCTTGCGACTTATTTTATAGCATAAAAATAGAGGAAGGACCATACTGAGTCAAACCAAAGATCTGACTCACGCTTTCTCTGGTTACACAGGGGAAAAGTGGAAATACAGGGCTTGAGTTTTGCTGTCATGGGCTCTCTTCTGGTCTTTCACAAAATGAAACGCATATGAAAAACACGAGATAAGTGCATAGGGAGGAGAAATATATTTCTAGGATGATACTGGATGTCACAGGATCAGTGAGGGCCAGCAGCAGCTCTGGCAGGGCAGACTCCTGGAGCATCCTTAGCCAGTGCTGCCCCTTCCTGGCTTCCCTGCTCTGAGCACTCCATGCTGCTGGCAAGGGGACCCGCGTCCGGTCTGGGACACGCCGCGCACAGGGCAAGCTGCCCCGCCGTTCGCCCCCCACCCAGGGAAGGCGGGGAGAGGAGCCCCCGGCCTCCGGGGCGCGGGCAGAGCTTTGGGGCGCTCCGAGCATCGTGCCTGGCAGCCGGGGAAAGGCTGTGCGGCACCGGCAGAACCTGGGCCCCGGCCCAGGGTGAGGTGCCGCCGGGGTCTTCTTGCGGAGCAGGAGAGGGGCTCTGAGGAGCAGGGACCCCCCGCGCTCCGCGTTTGGTCCGGGAATCGCGAATCCCGCTGCGCGCCTTCTCCGGAGGAGCCCGGCCGGCTGCGGGCGGCGAGCCCCGCTCCCCGACCCGGCAGCGCTGCGGCTTCGGCGCCTGGAAACTCCCCAGAGCCGGGCTCGGGCGGGAGGGCACGGCCGGTTTCCGCGGGGACCGGGGGCGGCCTTGCCCGGGAGACCCGCGGGGGAGCAGCCCCGTACCCGCCGGCGGGCGGGGTACGCATCCCGGGGAGGGCGTGCTCCCGGCGGAGGATGTGGGCCGGGGTGGGGGGGGGGCGGAGGGGTGCGCGGTGAGGGGTGGAGAAGTTATAAATCAGCGGGGCTGGGGCTGGCTGGTAATTGATGTCCGCGGGAGGTGAAGCTGGCAGGGCGGCTGGCGGCGGACACTCCCTTTCCGCGGGCCGGGGCGGGCGGGGAGGGCTCGGAGGCTGCTGGATGCGGATCCCGCGCCGCGCTGCGCCGTTATCTCTGCCACCGCGGGAGGAGCCCGGGACCGAGGAGAGCCCGTCGGAGCCCAGCCGGCGCCTCTGCCTCTGCCTCGCTGCCGTCGGCAGGGGAAGAGCCCTGCGCTCCCGCGGGCAGGACCATGCCCCGCCAGCTGCTCTCAGGGACCGTGCTGCTGGGAGCCGCCCTCCTGCTCGCAGGTAAGGGTCCACCGGGACCCGCTGCCTCATCCAGCCCCCGCTCTGCTCCTCGTTCTCCGCGACGTGCCACCAGCGATGTGCCTCCTCGGCGGCGCCTCCCGTGCCCCCTGCCCGGCCCCGCCGCACCCCGCTTGTCGGCTGGAGCCGGCGGGCACCTGCCTCCCCTCCGCCCGTCTCCCCTGGGCAGGGCAGGGAGAAGGGACCCCCGCTTTTTTAGAGAGTTGCGAAACGCCGCATCCCAAGCCGTCGTTATCCCCCGGATCCCCGGCGGTGTTCCCCGGGAGCAGCGCCCCGGGGATGCCGGCGGTGCGGACCCGCGGTTCTTCCCGTCCCCCGGGCAAGGCGGCGGTGCCGGCGGGGAGGCCAGCCTGTCCCGGCCACGGGGGACCCCCGGCCCGGGCGATGTCCGAACTGGTGCATCACGGAAAGAAAGCATGTCTTGGCTGCAGGGCAGGCTTCTTTTCTCCCCGGTTTGTTTCTAAGTGTCAGCCTCTCCCAGTTCTGCCCGTGAAGCGGAAAAGGTGCCCGTTTCTTTCGGAAAAATCCAGGTTCCTGCTGCCTCCCGCCGGGCAGGGCGGCGGAGCGTCAGTCGGGGCTGCCCGCGGGGGGTGGCTGCAGGGGTACCCAGCGTGGGTGTCTCTGGAGAGTGGGATGGAGCTGCTCTCCGGCGCCTGCATCCCGCAATGCTGCGTGTGCCGGGATGGATCGGTGCAGATTTGCTTTTCTTAATCGAGTTTTATTTTACTTCGAGTAAAGTGTCGTCCCTACTGGGACCAAGCGCCGTGGTGGGGAGCGCGTTCCTGCGTTGCGTTGCTGGTCACTTGGGAGCAGGGGTGCGTGGGGGCCAGGCAAGGGCCAGTTCCGCGTGGGCACATCTGGGCTGCCCCCCGGGGTGGATCGGCGGTCCCGCAGCCCTCCCTCCCTCGAGATCCTCATGTCCCGCACGGGGCTCACAGGTGCGCCCCGGGACGCGGCCGTGCGGGACACAGGTCCGCGAAGCATTGCCGGGCCTGGCGGTCGGCTGGGAGGGAAAGCAAATCCCGGGTTGGGAAGGAAAAGCCTGAGCGCCCTCCGGGACAGGCGTCGAGGCCAGTGGTCGAGTAACGCGGCGTTTCCGCGGCTAGCGGCGCGGCCGCCCGACTTGCCACGCTCGCCCGCGCAAGAGGCCATGGGCTCGGTCTGCTCCGCACCGCTGCGGGAACGGCCCCGGCCCGGCCCGGTGCCCGCCGGAGCCGTCCCGGCGCGGCGTTCCCCGGGCACTGCCCGTGCTACCGGCCGGCGGCAGCCGCGTCCCGAGGCTGGCCGGGAGGAGAGCTGGCGGGGTCCCTCCGACGAGACGTTTTCCTGCTCGGGAAGTGCTGATTCATCAACTTTGAAACAGATATATAGGTATTCTTTTTTCTTTTTTTTTCCCCAGGAAAGGGCTAATTTCCCCACATTATTTGTCTCTGCCAAGGAGGTCCTTATGCCCAGGATGAAATAGGCACAGGCATGAGACACCCACCCTTGGATACAGGAAATGTGGGTTCAGATCCTTGCCAGGCTTCCTTCACAGCTTGAGCTTGAACTTCGGCGTCCTGCTCCCACATGGGCTCCTGCAGTGACCAGCTCTTGCTGGGGGACTGGCTTCCTCTTTCCTGTCGGAAAGGTTTTCCATTGTGTAAATCATGGCAAACCCACTGCCCAGGGAGAAGGTGGACTCTGTGAGCCAGGGGCTGCAAGAGACCCTGGTTCACCTTCCTGTTCCAGGGACTCTCAGAGGCCTGTGCACCCTAGATCAACTCCAGTGGGAAAAATTTGGCTTGTTTAGGGGAAAACCTGGCACTCTGCTCTAGGTGCTGGGCTGTGGGGACGTACATCCCAAGGTCAGCTCAGGTGCAGTAGGCACTGGAAAAGGTACTTCTCTGTAGTTTGGCTGAGTGTCTTTACAACCAGTTTGCTGGAAATTTGTATGCTCCCTTCCTTAAGCATACAAGAGATTGTGCTCCAAATCAGTATTTAGACTTTTTCCAACTTTTTGGTTTTGTTCCTTTTTTTTTTTTGAAAAGAAAATCACCCTCGCACAGCTTCTTTTGGACATTCCAGATAGGTTCATCATACTTCTTCTGGTAAAACTCTCCATGCTTGCATTTGCACAGCTCATTTCAAAGTTATTGGTGAAGTGGTGGGATGCTTTGTCCCGTGTGTCGCTATGCTTTTCTTCCCATTTCAACTGCCTTCACTGCCAATTTACTTAAAATTCTCACTCGGGCTGTCCAGCACTTCCCCTTTCAAGTGTTGTTGATGAAACTCAATTCATCACTGCTGAATGGTCCACTCTTGTAATTCAGTCACTGCGGGTATATGTGGAGCTGCCATTTACTGACAGGTACTGGAGGAGATTCACAGAAACGGTCAGGAGTTACTACAGATTGCTTCATAAGCATCCAATAGAAGGACATCTTTTAGCTTGTCTATTTAATGTCTATTGAATAATTATGTTTCCCCAAAGCAACATGCAAGCTAGAAACCATGAGTCCCCATTTGAAAATGAGATTAAGGAAATTATGTTTCTTTGACATGTCAGTGTTGGGCACTTCAGTCCTTTTTTATTTCTATGCACAGGCATATTTTGGCTGTCATGGGAAAGAACAATACTTCTGTCTGTGTTTTGCATAGTACTCGCATATGTTTCCTTTATAGCTTGTATATATTTATTCCACAAATTATATTGCATACATTTATGCTAAAGACTGTAGACATAATGGTCAACATGAAAATGTTGTTGCCATATCAAGTTCAATCTCCCTATTCTAGACTTTGTATGACAATAATTTTAATCAATAGCATTTGGGAATGTGAAGGACTGGGTTTAAAGCCTGAAAAGATCAGATTCTGCAGCCTGGATTGAGGATTATGTGGCCAGAAACATAGTCAGATAATTTGGCTTTATTTCCAGCTGTCCATACAGAAGCAATACCTCACAATTAGCAGCTGAAAGATAGTAGAGTCTATTACAGTCTTATCTGTGGGCAGTGCTATATGAATCTCAGTTATTCCAGTTGGAACTAGATCATCAAAATCCCCAGCGAGTGATGGACATTTCAATTTCATGGTCAGCTGGAAAAAATGAAGGAAGAAATTCCAGGTCAAATCTAATCAGTGCTGAGGTTAATTTCTTACAATAACTAACCTGACTTCTCTGAAAGTTCTATTCAGATGGAAGTTCATACGTTAAGGTTTTGGTTTGATGTGAGTACTCAGCTGAAGCAGCTGCGCAGACAATCAGCTACAGTGGTCTAATTTGGGATTAGGGCTGGAGATCTTAATGGAGACTGAAAAAAAAGGGTTTCTCACTTCTTCTGGCTCTTCATGGAAACTGGGATTCTTTAAAAATTACATTCACATAAGGCAGAAGTGTTAGACCCTGCTGTATAGTACAGGTTTAAAAAAAATGTATGCATAGAGTTTAAGTATCAAACTTTCTGGCATTGCTAAAGAAAAACATCACTTACCAATGTTTTACCAGATAGGTGTTTTGCTCATACACTTTACTCAAAGCTAAATTTCATTCTCTTATAGCTGGTGTAAATCTGGAGCAATTCCTTTGGGCTAGCCTGACATCCTCAAGATTTATGGTTTATGTGGGATGAAATCAGGACTTGGTCTGTCCCTAAAAAAGATCTTCATATCCAGCAGCACCCAATACATTAAAAACTCTAAAAATTTGACATTCCGGAGATTTGAGGATTTGTTTGGTCGGGTTGGGTTTTTAAACATGTGAACAAACAAGCTGAGTCTATTTTTTGTCAGATGCTTCAAAGACTGAAACCAGTAGCCCTTCACATTGTGTGGGTGTATAGGACAAAAGGAAATTGTCCAGATTTTCAGATCAGTTGCTGAGTCCTTATACTTTAATGTGGTTTGGAAACTTCAAGCACAATGTTTATTGAGTTGCTAGTTTTCATGTCTGACTGGGACTGGGAAAGGAAGAAGCTCAGCAGATGAGCATTAAGGTTCGGTCTTTCAAAAATCTGTGTCCAGTGGGGCTGTGGTGGGGCTTTATCAGCAAATCGTTCCTTCGAATCCCCCAAAGTTAGGGGTTGGGTCTTCCTGCTGCAGCCCCAGTGGGAATGGAAAGCAAGACTGCTGCAAGAGTAGCTTTGCAGTGAGGCGTAGAATGCCCAGCTACCACAGTCACCTCTGCTCTTGGAGGCAAGTCTCTCCTATTGGTGTGAAAGCAAAAGGCCAACTGCTTCTTTCACAGGCATGCTTTATCTTGAGATCTCACTTTCCTCTACAAAAATCTCTTTTCATCCTCTATCAATATTTTTAAGAATGTGGGGAAAGGTTACTGTGCGTATTTGAGCATGAATTCCACCCATGGATAGCACCAGGCTCTTCTCTCTATGCCCTTATGCATAGAGAGATGTATCCTTACTGCACATATTCCTGCAACTGAGAAACAACCTTCCCCAAGCATTCCCAGCTGGGAACAGCCTGAATTCTTAATCCACCATGTGGGGAACTACTCGTCCTAAAATTGGTCCAGGAAGGTGCCCCGCAGTTGGAGGTCAGCACTGCATAAATCCTGGTGGTTAAAAGAAAAAGATATGCTGCAAGAAGCAGCTTGAAAAGTGAAAATACAGGCATTAGTGCTCTCTTCAAAGCCAAACATGGCACAATATCATGCCTTTTGTGATGGGCAGAATGAATTCATGCTGGAACTAAGCAAAGCAATAACAGATTGAGAAACACAAGGGTGTGGGGGAAGAGATTTGAAACTATACGTTTCAGAGGTACTTTTTTCTGAAACCTAAGTCTTGAGACATTGAGATGTATGGAGAAACTTGGACTGGGAGTGTGGATGACTGTTACTTCTCTAGTAAGTCATGTCTGGTATTTGGGGTTTTTATTTTGTGGCACAGTGGCCTAAAGATGAAGAGGAGGATGATTTTGCTTGTGACGCATCTGTATTATTCAAGACCATTATAGATGCTTGTGAAAGAGTTAACTAATTTATTCATCATCTTTCCCAGGCTTTTGCTTGATTTGTGTTAACAGAGAAGCGAAAGGTTCGTGTTCACGATGACCCGATTTTATTATCTCTGTTGTTTTTCCATTAAATCCCAGTCGATTTTCATTACCAAAATCAGTTTGTCCATATCTACAAAGTTGTCACCCCTGTAACATATTTAGACAGAACACAATCCAGCGTGATGCGGTTGACAGCAATTCCTGTTTGCATGACTTTTCTAGGTGGTGGGGCTGCTCTTCCAACGTTCACTGTTACGTGACACTAGGCACTCCTAAATGCAATGCCTTTTAAGTCGTATTCCCTTCTTTTGGACCTATGGCCTTGAAGCAAGGTGCTCTTTGTCATTAGAGCAGCTGAAGGATGGGGAAGTGGTTAGAAAGAAGCGATTTCTCAGACTTCAGTGGGTTGAAGATGCTGTGGCAATGTGGTGACATTATTTCCGTGCCACGCCCGGAAGTGGGGGCGAAGCGGACAGGGTATGGTGGCCCTTGCAGAGCCAGGGACCCGTGAGCAGATGTCTCTGCTCCTCGGAAGTTCCCTTGGGAAGCCCGTGCTCTGGGAACAGGACCCCCTGCTTAGTGCGTGGGGAGCGCCGAGGGATGAGTGTGAGGGTGTTTCATGAGAGGAATTTCACAATTTCACATAGTTAACTTCAGCGTCCTTCCTGTGGGATTCTTCCCTGCCACGGAGCGAAGGAATTCACCCCTTTTGTTCCCATTGTCGTTCCTCTGTGGAAAAACCTCTCATCAGGATCAGCATGGACTAATGTTAACAGAAGCGTGAGAGTTGCCATCCTGGATCAGACAAGGGCTCTATTTAGCTCCATGTCATGTCTCCGTCGGTGTCCAACATCTGATCTTCAGGGGAGGTTCAAGGAACCTTGCAGGAAGCAGTTATCTGATAAAATTCTCCAGAGAGGAAACTTTTTTGTAGTATGATCTAAAATCCACTATTATTTACTAAGAAACCATGGGACTGAGGGTCAAGGAATCCAAAATTAGTGTCTGCCAAAATTTAGGTGTTGCCTATGTTTATGGCAAATGGATATAACATAGTGGGATTAAATTGCATTATGTTGTATAATACACAGAATTTTTCTTCTTCTGTTATGCTGGTAGCATTTGGGGTGAGAACCTACCTTTCTTTGTTTCATCCAGTGCTATGTTTGTCCTAATCTATTTTATAAGTATTAGTGATGATAATTTCCTAGTGTAAACTGAGCCATAGGCAAGCTTGCCAGAAGCTTTCTGCATGTACACCTACCATAGACTTTGTGGTTTAGATGTCATTTAACATTAACTGAATGGGTTCAGCCTCTTGAGCCATTGCAAGGGATTCCTCTGCGCAGATTGTTCTGGTTTTCACCTCTCTAGTTTAAATTCTTGTGTCGCATTATTTTTTTCCCTTGTTTCGGACCCAGGGCTTTTGCTTATGGCTCTGTTTTAGAAGTTGAAGTAGGGTGGATGGAAAGTCAGTTCCCAATTTTGTCGTCTTTTTTTTTTCCTTGGAGTGTTACAGGACAGTTCAGCCATAATGATGGAGCATCGGAAATAATAACCAGCAGCCTTCAGCAAAGTGGAAATCCTGCAACTTTGCTTTACCTTGTCTTTTATTTAGTTCCTAATTTACTTCTGCGCGCAGTTTAATGGATAGTACAGCCTCAAATGGATTTGATAGGCCTGTGCTGCTGAGTGAGCTGACAGGTTACTGGCAGGTAGGCAGTTTGTCAGCTTAGCCATCTGTAAGAAATAGTCTTCCAATTCAATCCTACTCCTGCCAGGAATCTGTAACAAAACTTAAGCATCAAGTTGGTAAATAAATTGAAATTGGTCAAGAAAACATACCCCCTTAGTCTACATAGGAATTTTGAGTTATTTTTTAGTCTGCTTTTAATGTGCATGCTTTATCTTTGGTACCGTATCGATACTTTCATATTACACCAGTTAATGGTACAAACTTTTCTCAAAAAATATCAAACCGATGATTATGTGCTGTGATCCGTCATCGTGGAAATAGAGCAGAGGCTCAGCGATTGCTGACAGGTGTCAGTAAGTGACAGAGTAGATCTGATGGCTCACGCATGTAATATGGGTAGGGCTACCTACACTCCCGTAAGCAGCACAGGCTTCATCGCACAGGGGGGAGGCATGAAGCCGTACCCCTGGGTGAGTGACCACACGCATGGCTCTTGGATGGGCAGATGATGGAGTCATAATGACCTCTTATCTGCGATGGCTTGAGCCGGATGTCCCTGGAAGGGCCAGGATGGGCATGTCGAGGTGGAGGGGTGTGTGTGTGAGCCACAGGGACCTGTGCCAAATGTGGCTGTGAAAGTATCACTACAGCTGAGCTCCGCTCTAACCAGTCCTTACTGAGAACAGCCTCAGCAGACCTGCTGCTTTGAGCTGAGCGTTCACTCTGTTGGAGAGAAGGCTAGACTAAGGCGGACACAACAGTGATATTGCTCTTGCTTTTCTCAATGCACACCATAGATTTGTGCATTTTATCCTTTTGGTGTGGTTTACCAATGCCACGATCCCATGAGGGCTCATAATGGAGGTGTTAGACTGTGCGTTTGGGTTGCCATTTTCAATTCCGTATGCTCAACGGGGAATAAAATGTGATTATGGTGGATTTAATTCTTGTCTCTAATTGCTTTCTCCTTAAATAGCTAATGAAATTAGCACCTTCACCAGGCTAGATGTTGGCAAAGGTGTTCATGTCAGATGCTAGGTTTCTAGACTTATTAAAATTGGAGGCATAAAACAGGAAAAAAAGTTTTTTTTCTTTCCTCTCAGGTTCTCTGAATGTTAAATTTTGGATATTATTTTTAAATGGCATTTTGTGAAGTGCTTGTGCCCATGCTCAAAATCACCTGGTGACTTTAGGGCACACAAGATGCAGTGTTCTGACAAGCTGGTGAAACTAGTGCCTTCTAGCAGGTATTGCCTGGGCACAGCGCACTGAACTGTACAACCTTGGCTGTCTTTGTGGCTTTCCAGCTGCCCAGGTACGACGGGAAATGGTAATACTTGAGATTGGTAGTAACCAGACCCAGATTTATTTCAGATAAACAACTATGATTTCAGGCAGTGGAATTTCTATATCTGAATTTTTAAATTAACGGTCCCCCCCTACTCTTTAATAAAATGGTTTTACCACAGGCTTCTGCAAGCACAGCCTTACTTAGCTAGGGCATACTTACTTACTTACTTACTTACTGGCATACTATTTGGCAGTTGTAGGGGAAATACGCATTTGTTTACATTTATGGCTATTGACCGTGTTGGCATCATAATGTGTACTGCTCAGTAATGTTAATGAAGTGCTATCAGAATTGTGCTTGCTCTATTTTTAGCTACCGGGTGTTTTGCTTTGCCTCTATGCCATCTAGTCCTGTGTCAGTGTGTACACACATCTAGGGACAGCAGAAGCATACAGATAGTAAATAAACTCTTATCGCTTGCTCTGAGATTCAGAACTGAGGAGGGAAGGACGCAATTACTCAAATAGCAGACGTGCACATCTTTCTGTGCCAGTGAAGACCTTTCCTGGGTGGCAGCGTATCCAATTTACCCTGCTGACCGATTTTTAATTCCAGGGCATGGAGTCAGGGTCAAGGCATTTAAGTCTGCCCAGGACTTTTTTAATCTGCTGTGATAAACTTTATGCTGTTGAGACTCTATTACAATGCCGCATCATACAGCAGCCCAGCTTTCTTATCCATTAACCTATCCCCTTTCTTGGCTGACTGTTATGCCCTAATGGTACTTTAAATTCTTAAATTATAATTGAGATTAATCAGATTTAAACATTCGATCCAGAAATCACTGCGGATGTGTTGCAGAACATCAGATGGATAATCGGAATGACCCTTCTGGACCTGGAAGGGACAGATCAATGATTTGATGTTTTTTATGCATCAATGTGTACTTTGTAAGTAAATAGCTTCCAACAATTTTCTTGCTCTTGAAAGCAAATGAGAACACATTTCAGCCACAAGAGAGGCATGTGTGGGTGATAGATCTGTTGAGGAGGGAGACAGCCTGAACCGTGTCTTCTGCCCTGAGTGTGTTTCTGTTTGCTGGGCTGTGTACTAGCACACGCCTGCCTCTCCTTGCACAAGAGCAAACAGGAAACAGGGACAAAGCTACCTCAGAGTCCAAGAACCTTGAGTTACAGTTAACCCTTGCAAGTCCCCATGGCCCTTAGTTGCCCTGCAAAGTTCTGCTTCAATAGAAATAGTGGTTACGTGTTGCTACTTCAGATCACTATCTTTCTCATCTGGACAATTGTCAATGTCAGCTTGGGACATAGGGGTACCTCCTTGCGACCTCACGGATGAGCTGTCTTAGTTTCTCTTCTGCCGACTTTAGGTAGGATGTTTGGATTTGCTTCAGAGAAGTGGTATGAAATTAGGTGTATGAAGGACTGTGAGGTTTCCTTTAGGGTGGGGACCTAGATATCATCTGAAAGACCTGGAGATTGTGCTTTGAACCTCAGGGTGGCTCATGGTTTGGCACTGCAGGCCTTTCCTGAAGGCTGTTTCTAAGTATAGGCAATGGAGATGGTACTCCTACCTCTGGGTGCAGGAACCAGACCCAGCTGCCTGCTTTGCCTGTGCCTGAGCAGTAGAAACCCAGGCAACATGAGTGAAATAGGGGCTATTGCTGCCATGGAGGGCGAAGAGTAGCTTCTTCCAGTAACAGTTCTTCCCAGCCACCAGCAGTCACAGAAGTAGAAAACGTCATTGTCCAGAGGGATGCTTTCTACCTCTAGTCCTGTGGCAGGACAAAGCCTTCAGGCAGGAAAAAGAAATATTTTTTTTTCCAATTGTCACTGAAATTTTGAGGCAATTCTGCCTAGAAGTTTTCTTGTCTTATAAAGGCAAGCGTTGACGCTGATGAGAATCTCAGTGTTGATTAAACTAGAAGGACCTGTTGGTCAATATATTTCTCCTTCTGCTCAGATGTAAATCAAAACTTTAAATGGTTCTTCAGAGTTGACCACTTTCTCCTTTTTTAAATAGGAGAGTGATGTGGTGTGATGGTGTAATCGGAATTATTATGGATAGATACAACTGTTTGTCCACCAGAAAAAAGTTGCATTTACTCACAGAGTGGCCTGAAGTACCTTTAGAAGAGTTGGTAATACAATAGCTTGCCAAGAAGAGCTTTGAAATAAAGAAAACTACCAAAACAGATTTCCTTATAAAATGTAATAAAGCTGCATGCTCCACACGAGGTAAACTGGTGGCCATATTCTGCTTAAGGTGCTGCTGCAGATCAGTCAGCTCATTTTCACTGGAGCTGCACTGAAGGTCAACCCACTGGGTACTACCGTGCTCCTAAGCATTTCGGCCAGATTCTACAGTTGCTTATCAGTTGCACATGTGTGGGTATTCCCATTCCCTTCAATGGGATGACTCATAAGGAAGAGTAAGGTCCTGGGCTACATTTGAAGGAGCGTTTTAAGGAGCACAGAGAGGTGAAGACCCTATTAAGAAATCACGTGTGCTCTTTCCAGTTCAGGATTGTCCTCTACAAAATACATTTTTGCTGAATGTGTATGAATCAGGAGGAAATGATATTTGATGGTAAAAAACCACATAGGGTCAGTTATGTTTAACAAGCCTTAAAACACGTGCAAATCCAACAATGACTGAAACAATTACTTCATGATGGATAACTTTATTGCCCACAGATGGCACTTTAAACCCAGAAGGTCAGATTCTTTGTGTACACTGAAGCTGCAAAGATAAACTGATCGTTCTCCTTAACCTCTCATTGTGCAGGTGAAAAAAGATTAGTCAACATGTTCAGGATAAGTGGAGTGTTTGGAAGACAGTCACTCAGCCTTGAATTATTAAAAAGATTTTAAAAATAAAGGCTACCAAACCTATTCATTTCAGGGAAATTTCTAATAACTTCTAATCATATCTTTTTCTTTTTTTTTAACTAAGTCATAAAGCTAGCTTATGGGTTTACTTTCTTCAGTCAAAAGTAGCAGAAATTCAAAGTGTATAAAAGGAAATTTAAAAGTAGAAAGTGGAAAAATTAGAATGGAGATAATAATCCCAAACGTAGTCCCAATTTTGAGCTCAGCAGGTCTATCCTTTTAAGAGAAATTGAGATTTAGCTAAAATAAGTGGAAGTTTGATCATGTGGGCATGGTTACTCAAATGTCTGTAGAACTGAACTCACACATCGTATTGGAAAAATATATGCATGTTCATTTATTTTATCTTTTTTAAATTTTACTTAAATTTTAATAAATTTTCTTGTAATCAGTTAACAGGTAATTCAGATTTTTGTTTATTTCATTCAGGAAGAGCATTGCTTTTCTGAAAGGCAAAAAAACAATTGAAGAAAGTTTATTCTTTTGTTCCTTTGAAAATCACAGATTATATCCTCTGCTTTCTTAAAATAAAATATTTGTCCTTCTCTTGTTTTAGACAGAATGGCTAATTTTTGCAATCTAAATTAATGTTTGCTCATTAATGAAGCAGCCCTATTGACTGACTTTCACATGTCTCTAATAAGCCTTCCGAAACAAATAGAATATGCCAAAAAAATCACCCCTTTCCCTATGGGAGAAGATTCCTCAGTTATCAGGATTAATTAGTTCTCTTGTTGTCACATGAAAAGAAGTCGCACCCCCCAATGTAGGTCAGTGTGAGGGTAGGCTGCTGATGGTCGCTTAGTGACAGGCACAATGATAAGTGAACGTGTCCTGTTGAGCCATGACCCTTCAGAAAAGACAGTGTCAAGTAAAATGCCCAGAGAAGGTACATAGAAGGCATAAGCCGCTTCTAAATATTGACAGTAGGAATTTCCCTGCTATTCTTCTGCCTTTTTCTTTTCTGGTAAACATGTCAAACTCTATTGCGTTTGTACTCTGCATCAGTTTTGAAGCGTTTAAAAACGTAAGGAAGCTAATGACCCATGAATAGATAGGATGTCAAATAAAGCTATTTTTCTTCAGGACTTAGCATTTGCTGGTAAAAGCATTGTCTCACTTACTTGCAAAAGCCACAACATTGGCTAGAAATAGGATCTTTTACTTCAGCTTTTTGTGAGTGAAAAACTAAATGAATGAATGCATAACAAATCTGATATATCATGCCAAATACATCGATGTTAGCTCTTTATATATTAATATGATTAACTACTGGAGTTACGTGTCTAAAATGTACTTGAAATCAATAATGAAACTCTGGGTTATATCAATGGGAGCAAAGTTAAACCAACACTAAGCACTCCTTAAGATTCTGCCCACAATATTTACAAATACTGTGGTGTCTTTTAGATATTCGTAATATGTGTAAAAGGACAAAAGCTTGAATACGTATCCAGCATACCTGTGTTTCTTTTTTGTCTGCAGGATGGGGTGATCTGGGATCTGTTGTTTGGTTATTTTTTTCATTTGATTTTAACAACTCTGAGGCAGATCTTCTGGCATACAGACTTCCAGGCTGTTTTGTTTTGCATGCTTGATTTAAGATAAATCTTGAGATTTTCACGTGGAGGTCTTTGCTTATATCCCTGTAGAGCTACCAAGAGAAAAATTTGTAACATTTAGAGCGTTTTCTGCTCCTTCACCTTTGGCAAACTGAAAACAAGACCAGCCCACATTCCCAGGGCTGATCTCCTGGTCCAGGCATGGGCTCAGTGCTGCATGGCTGGCTTTGGCCCTGGGCAGGGTGTTGCTGCCGGTGCTGAGCAAAGCTGAGCGCTCAGCACCGCCGTCATGACGAGGTGCTGCAGACTCGCTCTCCTGCTTTGCTTTCAGCGCTTGTCACTCACATGGATTGTCCACCATTCCATCAGTTTTAAGTGATAGCAACCTACATGTTGCTCTCTAACAACTGGGTTGAGTGTTGCAACTCTAGCAGTTGGGCTTTGATCCTACTGAGTTCCTCTGGCAGACCATTACTGATGGGTTTTTTCATACATATTGAACTGTTTGCAAACACTGTTGTGTGCTTTCAGCTTTTCTAGAGACTGAAATAAGGAGCAGTTCAGGGAACTGTGAGGGTGGTGAGGCACTGGAACAGGTGGCCCAGAGAAGTTGTGGATGCCCCATCCCTGGAGGTGTTCAAGGCCAGGCTGGATGGGGCGTTGAGCAACCTGCTCTAGTGGGAGGTGTCCCTGCCCATGGCCTGGGGGTTGGAACTCGATGATCTTGATGATCTTTAAGGTCCCTTCCGACCTGAACCATTCTATGCTTCTATGAAACTTGAGGCCAGGTTTCCCTCTGAAGTAAGGAACGAGATTCATAAAGCTGGATATAAATGCTGCCCTCTTGGGGGCATCTGAGCCTCCAGTTCTGGGATGACAAGAAGAATACGAATGAAATGCAGGAACACTATGGTTTCATGAAACTGTCAGATTGTTTAGTTGGAGGACATTGACAAACCCTCTCAACCAAAGTGCTTGTGTTGCTCTTGGTAGAAGCTGCCTGAGCTCTTGTAATGTTTTATCTCGGTTTCTCAGTGTTTAGCTTCAGGGACATTATTTCAGAGCCACAAATGAATAGACTTATAGATTGTAAGCATCTGTGGGAGACTATCCCATAAAAGCATGTTGCGCTATTTGGCAGACCCAGCATTTCAGAGTTGAGATCCTTAAATGGTAGGTGAGAAAAATGTATGTTTGCAAGATACCACATAAAAAATTGCTTCTTCAAAGATTTGCTGCATCTTTTTTTCTCCCCTATTAATGGCTGGCAGAATATATTAATTTCTTGTTAGAAGTATGGTTGTCTAGACAAATTGCAGAGGAAGTCTGTGTATTTGTATAGTGTCACCATTCAAATTTCTGGAAATATTTGTGGTGCAGTTCAGAGGACCTCTTTTTTCTGAAAACTTGTTATGCCCTTGCTTCAGGCCTCTTCAAGTGAGCTATAATTTCATTTACGTCTATGTTTAAATGTACCCTTTAAATCTTTTGAATAGGGATGGATGATAGTATATACACAAAAACTACTGGAGCCACAGCTTAAATAAGATATACAGGGCTAAAAATTAAAATGCAGATAAATGTAACTAACTTAGATGCCAAAGGTTAGTTAAAAGTTAGTAAACCCCTACAGTGTACATTTCTTACATTGCTAAGGAAAAGAAACAGGTCTCTGAAGACCTCTGGCAAACAGTTTTGCAGACCTAACCAGCTATTTCCTTCTTTTCATGGATTGTGCTACATAGTCCCAGAAAGTGATTTAGGTCTCTTGTCTCCATCCATGTTATAGGGAAACGGTAGGAAATACTGACAAATGGAGCACAAAACAACAAACCTCCCCCTCTCAAACCAGCAGATGAGAGCAGTGCCTCTTTACCTTTTGTACTAAATCCTTGTACTTTTAGCATCTCCTTCCAAAAGTGGATTCTTGTCTTCTAGGCCTTTCTCATACTGAAGGAGTTCAAGTCCACATCTCAAAAAAGCTTTGCTGTTCAGCCTCTAATCTGAGGCTACATCTGCTGCTGGGTGAAAGTTACTGAGTCTGAAGCAGTCATTGACTTTGGAGGGTTTATACAGTTGAAATTTAGTCGCCACTTTCAGCTGGAGTAGATGTCCAAAAGTTCCTTCTACAGTCAACAAAAGAGGGAGGCCTTTCCAATGGGTGATCCATAGCAGCCAAAAAAGGTTCACGTATTTCTACTATGTTTGGTGCATACAGCTGTTCATATTTGGCTGTGGCAGAGACCTCTTGGAAGGGCTTAAAATAGCTAAACTGAAACTACTTGACTGTGTTTTAGTGGAAAAGTCACATTACCCTTGTTTACATGATGCTGCTTCTCTCATATGTTGACAAAGTAATACTTTCCCTTGGAGTAAGTGATCTGGGGTACTCTCTGCTCCTCTCACAACACTGAATTTTCATAAATTGCACTCGGGTCCAGATTTAGACTTGAACTGGTTTTCAACTTTAACTGTTTCAAAATATTTGCTTGTTTTGTTCCTAGCTTCTGGAACACTTTGCTGTCAGTGCAAGGACTGTTTCTTCTTGAAGGCATGCATTTCTGTCTGCTTGCCATGAAAGCTTTTGTGGTTGTAGCCTGTTACGGGGCAAAGATAAAACATTATGCCTTTCCAGCACTTGCTGGCTTGAAGCAAGAGTGGGTACTGTGTTCCTCTAGTCTTCTGACCATGAGGTTCCATGGACTTCCTGAAAATTGCCCCCACATGTCCTGTGAGAAGCCTGCCTTGATGTTTTCAAGCGTCCTAAGCCACCTCATGTTATACTGACTCCCAGGGCTTCACCCATACCAGAGTGGTCTGGCCATGACTGGGGCTGTGCTGGCAGGCTTGCTTTCTCATTAAGGAGCAAATCTTGTCTGAAGGGTGTCTTGAACTTGTTCTCAGAATTTATTGTAGAGCTGCCCAGTTACCTTTTGACACCACTTCACTGGTAGGAAGCCTGCAGCCAGCGAGGGACCATAGGTAACAGTGCTGTGACCTTCAGTCAGGAAGGGAAGATCCTTAATTCCCTTTCATTCCTCCCAGAGCAGTTCCAGCTTTGCAGCAAGTTGTTTGAGTAAGAGTTCAGTATCTTAGAGGTCAATACGTGGCTCTTGCCATGGAAGTGGCCGACTTTTGCCCTTCCCATTGAAGGGGCTGCCATGGTGGTGTTTTCTAAGGAAACGCAGCCAGTGGTGCTTGAGGGCACACTTCCTTGGATAGATATGTAGCTGCAAGGGCCTGAACTTTCCTCATGGTACGCTCAGTGAACAGTCTGAGAGCAAAGTCATTGACCGAAACTTGCATAGCTTTCATTTCTACTTTCTTTCCTGAGTAATTCTCATGGAAGATTATGTGAGTCCTGAGTCAGGACAGCAGGACTACGCTCAGAACAAAAGAGTATGTGTGGTGAGGGGGGGACATCTCCTTTCCTTTGCTTTCCCCTTCCAGTGCAACATCATAAATGTGAGTGGACTGGGAACAGGATGATTTGTCATCGTTAATGTGTTGTTCTTTTTTTTCCTTTGTTTTTCTAGGATCTAGTTCAGGATCAAAATTAAAAGTTCCTCAGCTGAGCATAAATGGCACACAGCACGTTGTTCAAGGAGGCCAGACTTTAAATCTCACCTGCAGGTAACCAGCTGAGTTGCATTCTGATAATTTGGCCGGGAGTTCATACACCTGACACTTTCTTTTTTTGTAACTGAAATTAGAAAAAAATGAAACCTTATGTTGTGGGGAAAGGTGGGGAGTGAACTTCAATGGGCAATTGTTTAATAGTTCTTTGTTGTTTCTGTTGTTGTTTTTGGAAAACAAGATAAAAGACAACCCCAGAAATAGCCTGATATAATAAAAAAGAAAGCTTGGGAACTGGAGCTATATAATTGCAGCCCAACATAATTGTTTCTGCTTCCTTATCTGTATTTGCAGGGGGGAAATGGTTCATTCATGGTCTTTGCCTGAAACTCTAAGTAAGGATAGCAAAAGGCTGAAAGTAATTAAATATGCCTGTGGAAGGAATGGGAAGCAGTCCTGCAGCAGCCTGACCTTGAGCAGAACTCAAGCAAGTGACACTGGAAACTATAGCTGCAAATACCCAACAAGTCCAGCAAAAAAGAAAAAGGAATCTACAGTCTATGTATTTATTAACGGTAAGATTACATTTTTTAACACTTCTTGGTACTTGGACTTCAATACAGCCAAATGAATAAATACGGCAGTTCAGCTGTGGTTAAATACAAGGTTTTGAATGATATTTTCAGGCTTGCAAAATGTCATGATAATTTACCAATTAATGTATAAAATCTGCTTTCTCAGAGCTTGCAAATACAAATGCTAGTGTTTTATCTGTTAGGAAAAAAAAAGAAGAAAGAAAAAGACCCAATCCAACCAGTCTGATAGAGTCTGATAGAACTCCACGTGGAAGTAGACTAGAAGTGATTCTTTGAAATGAATATCAATCATATCTTACAGAATCGGATGATGACTGATGCAAACCATTTATCTGGTACAATGTCCACTTTAACCTGTTTGTGTAAGATTATAGATTTCTAGGCAACTGAAGGACGCCAAAGCTGTCTATCCAGATCACTGAATTATCTTATGCTGTAGTAAAATTACTATTTGTGTGTTAATTCACATTCAAAAATGTATTCTGTAGCCCACACGACACAGACTGTAAAAATCTAGAATAAACGGAATCGAACTAAACACAGAATTGTGTTCAGCAAACAAGTATTGTGTAATGTATGGGAAATGCTGGAATTAGGTCAGTTAGGCTGTAACAGAAATTGCTTTCTGATCCTGTTTTCTTCCAGGATATTAATCAGATGCTTCTCTGAACAGTTGAATTCAACAGACACAATAATAAAAGAAGAAATTATAAACACTTTAGGGATTTAATTGAATTTTATATTTTTTTCTTGACTTTTACAGAATAAAATTAATAGATTACTGTAAGATATCAAGATTCACAGATTTTGAAAGCCCATATTACAGAGAATGTGCAACTGGAAGTTTTCCAAATTATGTGTCTGCTGCTTCTAACAAGTTCACATCAGAGTGAATTAGCCTTTGTTTTCATTTTGTGACACAAAGAGTGGGACTGGTGCTATGAAAAGCAGAATAAAATGGACCTCTCACTACAGTGATACAAAACAATATAGCTCTCCCCCATTATTGTGCGTTGTTTTTTTGAGAATTATTGAATAATTTGTGCTGTTCATCCTGCTTTCCTTAAACTGAAATATACTGCTGAGTGTTTTTCTCACCCAACTACTTTCATGTAATTCACTGGATATCCAACTACAGATGCATCCATGGAAGCATAACCAAAGTAGGTTATTCATTTAGTGACCAACATTTCCTGCTGCCTAGGAAAACTTACAATTTTCTTGGATGACTTTTGCAAGTTTCCCATCATGGGACCTTCTTGGACCTCCTACTTTGGATGTTATCTCTATCTGAGATCTACCCACAGTCCTCTCCATTCACCACATGAGAAGAGCAAGGATGGCTGTGACTGATTGAGAACCTCTCTGTTAGACCCATTTTATGATATAAGAGCTTTATTTACCTTCTCTTGGTCTCTTTACTGCTTGTAGTGTCAATTTTTCTGGATCCTGAATTTTTACATTGGAAGACACAACCAGTCTTTCTAACTCTTCACTGCTTTCCAAATTGTGTGTAGTTTGCTTGCATCTGAAAGAGATCCTCAATTAGATGTCTGTGAACCAAGGTTGTAATGCACATGGTGATGGAAGAAAAACATATCATTGAAGAAATAGTTTTTGTACAGCCTTCCTCCCCGCCCCTCCCCAATAATACATTAAGAAAGACTGCCCAAGTGTCTCGGCTTTGATTTTTCAAGGACGTTCAGTCATTATATGTTGATGTTGCTGTTGAAGATAGGATTGGATTACCTTTCTCCTCCTACCTTACTTGCCAAAACCCAGTACAATGTTTAAGGGACAAACCTGTATCAAGATTAGACCTCTTTGGAATCTTAATTTTCTGAATTTGACAATCCTTTTGATTGAAAACCAATTTCTTTACATTTAATTGTTGATTGTGTCCTAGTAAGCACATATGAGAGTTATGGAAACTACTGATAACGAGGGAGGCTGCAAGGTAACTGCTCATTTAATGCGTGTTGAAAGTGTCACTCACCCTAAGGTGGAGAAAGGTATATTAGTCCTCCGAAACTTCACAATTTCAGAAAGAATTGTTGGTTAGGTTGAAAAGAAATGAGATCCTGAGTACCAAAACTAACCCTTTCTGATCAGTGTAGTGTCAGCATTTGGGAAGAAAATACTTCAGAAATCTCTTAATATAAGTCATCGTTTCTGTGAACGTTCACGAAATTTAATTAACTGGTTCAAGTGCGGGTGAGATGGGAATAACAAAATCCTCTGTGAAGACCACCTTTCTTAAGTTCAGTTTTATTTGAAATGAATTTATGAGTGCTTAGGAAATAAACATTTGTAAAATTTGGGTCCCTCCTACTTTTGTATTGTTTCCTGTGGCAGGACGTTGTGTCAGTCCATTTCCCATATTAGCTCCATGTGGATCACCGAGGTGCCTGTTTCCCATGTCTTGCCATGCTGCAGATGAGAACAAATAGTTGCTATTTACAAACACAGAATCCGAATCAGGAAAGTTGATATTGTTTGTACAGGAAGTCATCACTTATTGTTTTTAAAATGTTATTTATTTCCGTAATTAGAGTGATACTGAATACGAACTGGATCTAAAAAAAAACACCCAATAAACCCAGTAAGTCCTTTGGTTCAGTAATAAGTGTATGATATGGCTGAAGATGAGCTCCTATAGACAAAAACAAGATGCAAGACAATGAGTAGGAGACTGCAAGTCCCATGTGCCCCAGGATGACTTGAAGCTTTTCTGAAGTGTTCTGGTGATCAAGGACAGGCAGGCTGGTGACATTTCTTTTGGGAGCTAGTCCTCACACCACCCTTCCTTCATCTGGAGAGGTCACTACTGAGTTGCACAGGGGAGTAAGTGCACGGTGTGTGCTGCAGCAACTCTTGACCACACACAGCTCAGGAATTGAAATATCAAGCAAGGGAAATGAATTCTCTTAAGAGCCTTGGACTTTGCTCCAAGAAAGCTGATGGCCTGACTTCCACCACAAGCCATGGGAAAAATCTGAAGTGAAGCAAAGTCTCTTTGCCAATTTCTCCGCTGTCTCAAACCAAAAGCTGCTCTGATCTTTGTTTAGTTATGCAACTGCAGCCTAGTAGTAAATGAAAAGATTTGAAAGAACACTCAGTGCATACATTGGAGTGAGGCATGGGGAATTTTCTTCTTGAGAAGAGATAATGATGGAATAAAGACATTTAAGAAACACCAAATTATCAGCAGGCTGTTTTGAAACTTATGTTAGCCTTCCCTGGGGACAGTGCTAATGGCTTTTATTTCTGCCTGCCTTTGTTTTGGTATCTCCAAGACATTCTTTTCCAGTTGCTGGAGCTCATTCACTTTCTTCAGAAGTGTGCAATTCTTTTCATTCTCTACTCTCATCCTCTCTTGCCTTTGATCAGTTGTTTCCATGGTATGACAGCGGAAAAGCATATAAATTCAATTACATTGATATGTAAAAGTTAGATTTTTTGCAAGAACTTAAACAAAGTTTGATTCAAGTTGAAGTATTGCTACCTCCAGTGATGAAGACAACTTTCATCTATTAATACACAAAAGTAATGTCTTAATTCTGCTGCAATAGAGAATTATATAATCGAAGTTCCACTTGGTCAATGTTCTCCCTCTTCTTGTCTCCCTGTCTCTCCTTACACTCCTGCTGTGCGTGTCTTCTGACCTCATACTTCTTGCAAAATGAGACTTGCACTGGTACTTCAGTCAAGGACCATTCAAAATACTCAGTTTTGAAACCAGACCACTAGGCTGACTCAGTTGTCTATTCTCTTTTATACTTAACAGATAGAAAAAAAGGACCTTCTGATGTGTATTGCTCATCACTGACTTTACAAGGAATCTAGAGAACTAGTTTATATAGGTATCTTGCTTTGAGATGATTTAAGCCTGGTGAGAGCTGGGTAATTAAAGGTACAAGTCCTGAGAATACTTGTACTCACCAGTGCCTAGAATGTCAGACATGTCCACTAGCTTTGGATACTTGGTTTGAGATGTGTCTCAGGTTGGATGGTCCAAAATGAAGAGCTTCAGCATTAGTGAATGGTTGAAAATGTAAGCCTTTGAAGTGCCAAGACATCTGGGGTTTTGAGCGCATGTTCAAACTCTAGAGTTGCATTCTGCAAGTGCTGATCGTATGGCATCTCCTTGGGAGGTCCACTTGTTGACAGATAGTTGGATCCAGCCCCAGAACTGACATGGATTTAAGATTTAGCTTAAATGGATTGACTCCTTTAGTCATAGGACTCCTATAGCCATAGTACCCAAAGGTACTATGTTGCAGAACAGGGAGGGCATCCAAGAGTTCCCCAAAAAGGTCTCTTAACATCAGAAGTGTCAAAGTCAAAATAGTTCAACAGGTGAAAAAAGCAGTAAGACAAAGCACCCTGAAAGCTAACAGAAAGGGACATTTTCTTCTTTTTCCTTTTTCTTCCTCTTATTCAGAAATAATGTACTGACAGAAGAACCTGCTGAGGCCTGGGAAACTCTTCCTCCCCCGTGCCTTTTTTCTGTCTTTACTTTTGGCACAGTTTTAACGTATGAGCAGTACGGTTTTGGCTTACACTGTCAGAGCAAATAATATGATAGTGCTTCTGTTATGAAAAGGAAACTAGTTGAAATTAAACTATGCTACAGCTGTATCAAGTATGCGGACACATTTTTAGTGTCTAATGAGATTCCTGTTGCAAAACAGAGCCCTCTAGGATTTGCTGACGTCAATCACCTATAATTGCCATGCTTTTGTCATTGCATGTACATGGACTCACATCATAGTACATTGTGTTGAGCGGAGCATGTGTGGATGGTTTGGCACCATCAAAAGTCATGCACTAAGCCCTCTGAGGTCCTTCTTCCTCACTAAGGCTTATAGCTCCTACTGAAACAGAAATACGTTTCCAAGATGAACCATCATGAGGGAGGGATACATCTGAAAGAGGGTTCCTAATGTCCATTAACCTTTTTAGAGATCACTATCTGAACACAGTAATTGCTCTCGTGTGGATTTCCTGGCTAATGTGGGTAAGAATATTTTTCATTAAGAGTTCTAACTGTGTTTTATGTGTGTTATGGACCTACGTCGATGATAGCATAATATAACTAGCCCCAAAGGAAAACAAACAAACCCTGCCTAAAAATCACTGTACAATTATGCTAGCAATGCTTTGTGTCTGAATGTGCTCCAGATATAAACTATTCCCCTCCTTTTTCATTTTATTTTTGTCCTGGACTTCTATAATTATTAATTTATATCTCAAGTCTTCCTTCAAGGTTTAGAAATCATTTGCATTTGAAGAGTACTGTTTTAGAGGCTAAGAAGAGGCAAGACTGGAAAAGCCTTTCTTGTTGATGTGTTGTGCTGCCAGACATACAAAATGGGATATTTTTATCTTAAGAAACCTAGGCATCTACATGTGAGCAGGCTGAATAGGTGCCTTTCCTAGGGTATGATTCATCTCATCATAAAACAGATATCTAAAACAGGTCAGATGTGTCCCACAGCAGAATTCCCCCTTGCTCCCCAGTGACAACACTAACAGTTTGGCCACCTAGCTCAGTGTCAAATGTCTATATTTTAGATGTGTAAGTAGATGAGAGCCACTCTTGGTGTGTAAGGTTCTCCTCAAATTTCTTCTGAACAGCTCTACTGATTTAGCTGGGATAAATAGTTATTTGGGGTGAGTCCCTACAATGGAAAAGGGAATTTGGTGATTGGCTCATTAACTTTAAAGAAGCTGGTATGTCTGTACTTCAGTAAAGACTCTGGTCCTCTTCATGTGCACAAGGGAAAAAGTGTTATATGTATCTGATGAAACTGTTTTGGCTCTTTTAGCCTGAAAGAAATCTTAATGATGAGCCAAGTGTATGTAGGTATTTTGGAATAACTTCATAGAACAAACTTTGAGAGATTTCAAGGAGTTCAGACTTTCCTGTAGAGGCTTTTTTTCTAGAAAATGTATGTGTAAGTACTCTGACTTACATAGCTCAGATTATTAAAAACAAAACAAACCCAAGAACAGTAGCTGAAGCTTGTGGAAATAAAGAACCTCTCCATCTTTTCTGAATTTGGCATTTCAGTGTTGGCTAATTTAGTTGTTTTTGCAAATCCCATAAATAGCCTAGACAGGTTACTGATACCAGACATAATACTGCTTGTGTTAAGTGTTTTATCAAGTTTGTATCTGGCTGCCAACTAGCTTAATAAAAAGCTGCTATTTATGTTCTTTAACAATATAGCAAGTGACCTTCATGGATTTTGTGATTTCATGAATGTTCTTTGTGGTTTCATGTTGATTGTAACAGAGAGATATTGTAAGGAACACAGTCAAACCAGCACACAGCCATTAATTCCAGGCACAATTTAAAAATACATTAAACTTAAAGTAACCTTTAGCACATGCAAGTATTCTGGCTGTCCATCTTTCATTTCGCTACCTTTGCAGACAGGTCTGAAGCAAAAAAAAAAACCCAAAAAACCAAACCGAACTCAAAAATCAGAGTCAACCCTCTTGGATCTTCCATTCCAAATCCCAATGGAGCTGAAAATATAACTTGCACCTGGTCTTTAAGACAGGTCAATTCATGATGTTCCTTTTATGTCTAGAGCTTTCTGAACATAAAAGTGAGTGAAGCTGGCCCAGAAAATGCTGGCATGAGGTTAGGTCATCCCAGATGCGCTGCCAGCCAGCTGCTCAGGGAAGGATGGCACTTACTCTCCCCTCAGGAAGGAATTGGGAGGAAACTTAGCAGAAGCCACTGGCAATAGGTACAGCTATGAAAGAAAAGAGGAAAAAAGAAGCAAGGAGTGCCATTATTTGGGGGATGGAAGGATTCCACATCGTTGGCATACTCCGTCAATATGGCATATCATGCCCTGGTGCTGCTGTGTGTTCGGCTTTCCCCGATCCAGGCTGGTAGAGCCTGCACCAGATTCTGATCTTGAGACACCGAGAGTATCCCCTTATGGCCATTAAGACAGAAGGAGAATAAAATCAAAAAGGAATCAGGAAAAGCCTTCACAATCATTATGAAAACAAAACTGTGCTAGGAAACATGATGCGTATTTCTCTTAATCAAAAGCAGGAAGACATTTGGAGCACTTAGGGCCATCGATTGCCCTCTGGCCCATGGCGGAAGTCCCCGGTGATGTCAATGGGAGTTCTGCACGCGAACAGCAGGGGCATGGAGACGCCTCAGCGTACCACTGCAGGGAGTGTACCAAGAAAGGCTGTGACTGGGCTTTCAAGCCTACTGAGAGCAGCCAGGGTGTTTTGTTGACTTTTATAGAGCACTTCATTGACTTCTCCGGGCGCGAATGTGCATTTCCATTGAAGAAGAATTAAAAAAGTCAAACGTGGTGTTTTGTGCTTGTTTCCTGTCCCTGCCTTCCAATGGGCAGGAATCCTGTGAGATCTGAGCTGCACAACCCCCACTGCCTCTGTATTGGCATCAGTCAGTGGTGACACTGTGTCTGCAGACAGCTCCGGTAGTCCCCAGAACAGCTCTTCCTCACACTTGTAATGATCTGGAGATTATGATACAGGAAACTACTTTGCAAAGCTTGCTGGTTTGGGGCAGAAGCTCTTAATTTTGTGACAAAGATGAACGAGTCTTTGGGGAGTAGTAAATCTGTTTGTCTGGTGATGTTAAGGGGCAGGTGACCTCTTCTGTGGCTGTGGCTGCAGCCCCTGAAACAAAAAAAGGTTCTTTTCACCGTGCTACAAACGGGTTCATTCTTGGTCTTTCCTTGAATCGTACTGCAGAGGAAACGTTAGCCTAACAAGTCCTTAGGGTATTTTTTTATTACATATGCATCCTCTATTACTCATAAGTTCCTCTTGCAATCTCAGTGGACATTTAACACCTATTATTAAATAAAGCATTGCAGCTTTTATTTCAGAAAGTTTGTGTAGCAGTTTCATTAAACCTCTTTAGGAAAACTTTTTCTGTGTCCTGTGGTACATTTGAGATACTCTAACTTAGGATTCTCCCCAGTGTAAATTAGAGTAGAAATTGCTTCTCTCTTTGTTTGATGTCTCAAACAAAAATATTATTGCATATAATAAGAAAATAAGATCCTGAGGGCACAATAGCTTTATGACACTTGGAAGTGCAGAACATACTTTTGAAAGAGAAGCAAAAGTATTATATTTGAAGAACTACTAGAGTGAACGTAGGTCGACATGCAGAAGTTGGGGACCAGAACACTTCAATGAAGTATTACAATTTGAGGTTTTATAAAGGGTCAATTCTTAGTAGCTTTTCTCATTTCTTATCCAAGAAAGATTTCCACTGTTATTTGTAAGATTTTTTGACTGAGTGAAAATAATAGGTTTTGCCTGAAAAAACATTGGAGCTATAGATAAGCACGGAGTTAAGATCTGAATGGTCCACTTTAAGAGTTAAAAAACAAACCTTATGTGAATTTTGAGGTAATCTATCTGCGATGTGAGTCAAACCGAGCCTTCAGATCTGAACACCTGCAAAGAAGATTTGGAGCCAGAGCCTGTGACTTGAGCCCCTCTTTGTTAAGTGGTCCAAACAATAGCAGCAACAATGTTCCCTGTTCCCAGCGCAAGCTATTTATGACAATGCCCTTTGTTAAAGGGATTGTTTGAGGGACGGTAAATTACTCTGCCAAGCTTTAGTTATTGAGTTGAACGGAACGAATGTTTTCCTGGCATTTTCATTTACCTTGTCACTTACAAAAGAGACATATAGGTATTGTGATAGTGGGAAGGAGAAGAATAATTAGCTTTCGCTAATCCGTATTCTCAGGGTTGAAAATATGGCTGGATAATCACAGTAGATTCTTTCTCCTGGTGAAGTCAACGTGAGGTTTTTTTCCATCAATTTCCTTGCAGAGAGCAGGAACGTGTCCTGTTTAGGGGCTTCCTGATAAGTGAGTTTTGGTCACTTCCCATCTAATTATTTCTCCTGATGATAAAGAATAGAAATGCCCTGAAATAGGAAACACATCTCTCGGGATAGAGATGATGCTGTAATGGGAAAAATACACTTTAACTCTCCTGGATTTTAAAGGAGATACCAAGGTACTGCCATTGATATGGAGTGATAAATATATTTTCAAATGTTCATTAATATTTTGCTAAACTTGTTTAGATAAAAGTAAACAGAAGAATGATTTAGGGACTTTTTCTTTCTTATGTTATGGACAAAGTTAGTCAGTTCTTTCAAGACTGTATGTACCATTACAATTTTCTTATATTGTCTTAAGAGTTCTGATATTAACATTTTCTCTTTCTTCTCTTGCAGATACAGGTAATCCATTTGTAGAGATGCACAGTGATATACCTAAAATAATACACATGACTGTGGGAAGAGAAATGATCATTCCATGCAGAGTCACAGCACCAAACATTGCTGTTACTTTAAAAAAGGTACCTCAATCCAAGCATGTTATAAAAATGTTATTGTAGATGATGCTTTTTCACTTGTTTGTTTACAACTATTGTCATGCTTTCAAAATATTTCAAAAATTTAGTTTTTCTTAAACAAGGTTTTTAGGTGTCAGTGCATTTAGAAATATTTCAACCCTCAAGGCTTCGTCTCATATCCCACAGAAGGGCTTCATCAAATCTGTTAGACTGGATGGGAGTTTTCTGAAGAAACTTAAACTTTTCTTACTGTTTTATTACATTTTCAATGACAAAGGTTTCTTAAGCCCAGGAAGGAATTTCTTGTTAGGAGAAGAGATTTCCTCCCACCTCTTCCCCTGCCCTTCCTCCCCTTTCCTCTTCTGTCCTCTGGAACAGCCAGTAAGTGCAGTCCCTGGAGACTTGCTGGGGCTGTACAAGGATCTAATCAAGCCTTTGCCCTACCTCACTCCCACCAGCGACTTTGCTGCTTCCTTTTCCATACAGTGCACTGATTGTCAGACAGGGGACAGCTTGTCTTTGTAGGGAAATGTGCAGAGTTTGAGATGGTGGGGGCAGTTTTAGAAAGTATAGACATTTTTCATGTTTTGGGGAAAACGTTTCTTGCCTAGGTTCCTTGAGAGTTACATGAACAGCTAACTGACCTAGTCTGTAGTAAAGTGCTTGGTATCAAGACAGAGAATGGTGCTCCTTTTTTTTTTTGAAGTTCCTTTTTTGGCTTAATAATTAGGTGGAGGTACCAGTGATGCTTTGTTTCTAAATAAAGGGAGTTGTGTACATAGTAGAATAAATGTTCATCATTGTTACATGGAAAACAAATTTGTCTTTTTATAGAATAACATGCAATTGCCAAACAATATCACTGTAAGAAGCAATACAAATTTTTGATTCCTCATTGACTATAGACTTTTATACCAGCCACAAATTTATCTTGTGTTTTAACTTGATCTAGAGGTTTACAAATTCCATACAGCACTGCTTTGCTAATACAGATAGTGATTTTTGACTCCTGTTTTCCACTTGTTAAATCACATGAAAGAAAGCAAAATGCAGAGAAAAGAAAGTTATCTGACCTGGGATGTTACCATATGTGTGCGTACACACACGGTTCTCCTGCAAGAAGTGCACCGGGGTGAATGATGCACCAGATTCTGTGGCTATAGAATCAAAAGTAGATGAGGCTTGGCTTTCCATAGAGTGGATGTTGTAAAGTGAGAACTTATTTGGGCACTATATTGTTGCATCTGAAATCTCAGCATATTAAATTCCTAACTGAGAAAATTCCTGTCAGGTTTCTCACTTATTAAACAATATAAAAATATTTTTTTCTTCTTATTTGGAGACAATTGAGACATATCTACTCTATTTTTTTCTTATCAACTTGCTTTTAGCTTGGGGTTGTGGTGTAAGATGCATCTTTACACCATCAAAACCAGATGTAATTCTCTGGGAAGGAGAAAGAGGAGGTGGAGCCAAGTCTTGAAAGAAAGGATTGGTTGCTTACATGTTTTGCATTCCAGGAAAAATAAATGTGTTCCCTAATTCATCCCAGAATTTCCTGAAGTATGTAAGCTACAATGCATTACATCATATCTTACTTTATTTATCATCCGTGACACCCATGTATGAAGATTCCAGCAAGTTTTCACTCACAGAGCAATTAAGGGATGTGTTAAATGCATTTCACAGCTGCAGGCAAACTACTTCTGGAAAGCTGGCAAAAGCTATTCTGTGTTTTCCATTTAGCAATAAAGGAAGAAGTCAGTGTCCTCATAATGCAATCCAATGGAGCTTGAAGGAAAATCCCAGCATTAGAGTCATTAGATTTTGCATTCTATATTGCCAGGAAGTCAAAATATGGAATTTTTTGGGGAATCTCTCTATTCTGACAGGACTCGTTGGGACAGTTGCATGAGCATTTTGTTCCAGCATTTTGCTCCTATGCAGTGTTACTTCTTATTTTCAGTGGACCAATGTGGGGAATGTTTATTGCCTATCTTAAACCCTTCACGTGATTATTTTTTTTTTACTAAAACTGCATCTTTACCTTAGTAAATCTTTTTGAAATATTGTACTGCTCTGACTTCCAGGCTGAACATCTGTACAAATTGTATTCTATAACATGGCAATCATTTGCAACATAGGAGGAATCTTAAAAATCAAGAAGCTGATGAAACAGCAATCAGGAAATAGGGATGGAGCTTTTCATTCCTATTTCAAATTCAGCCTTCAGGTCCTGTTATAACCTATAACGCCAACAGCTGATGGCTCCTTCTCTTCTTCATCATATGAAGACTTGTGAAATCAATAGAGAGTTTTGATCTAATGCTTAATAGAGAGATATCCAGAGCCTCTGAAACCATCATTCCTATCAATATGATTCTGGCAGACTCATCCAAGACCCTAAAATAAGATAAACCTTATTGCAACTAAGGTATGCACTTCTCTTGCCTCTTCATTTGCTCTTACCTTGCTAAACAGAGAAAGCATCACCTTTTGGTACAATGGTTTGATCCCTCTGTTTACTCTTTTGGATTCTCTGTCATAAAGTCAACACTGACATTCACAGGAGTAGAAGTAAATAAGCTTCAGCATATGGAATAAAAAGAGGGGAAAAAGAACACTAGGATGTTGAGAGTCACACACCTGGACCGTCTGAATTCTTAGTGATACTACCTCAGCCTTCCCAAATTGATGGAAGTGGAAACATGAAAGAAAAGACAAGCATTCAAAACTCTTATGTGCATTTTTACTATAATTTCAGCTGGCTCTTTCCAATGCAATCTGCCTCTGGAGATGTGGAGGCTGGCTATATACTCTTGACTATATGTATATACCCAAAACCTTGTGGTAGTACTGTGTCAATGCCAGCAGGTACCAAAAAGGTTCAGTGGTTGGTGCTGAGCAAAGGAGGCACAGCCTATACCAAAAGAAACTGGAGTCTAGTTTGAAATAAAGTACAAAGAAGGTAAAAGGCCAAGGCTGCACTGGGAGCCAGAGCGTTGTGGTTCATGCAGATAAGTATGTAGACAGTAAATTCCATGTTTACTGCAGCTGTCACAACAAATTGATTCTTTGAATGCCTCTGACTATCTGCTGGTACCCATCTGTAAGCTATTATTTTAGCTAGATTTATCCTCTCTCTTCTGCTTCAGTGGAAATCTCACTGTTCCAGCGCTGTGTTTCTTCACAGGTTTTCTACTTCTGTCTGTGATGACCAAAGGCCAAGTTTTTTGGCAAGGCCCTGAACTACATTGGCCTTGCTCTGCGTGGGGGATGAACCAGGCGACCTCTAGAGGTCCCTTCCAGCCTAAATTATTATGTGTTTCTGGGATCCTCTGTCCTGTACCATCCATTCAGTGATCATCACAGTGATGATGCCATGTCTCTAGGTGGTGGCCTGAAAGATGGTTTAGGGCAGAGCAAAGCAACTGTGCTTCTCTGAGAGTGGGAAACAGGTCATCTGAACCAGGGGGGTTGGGAGAGGAAACCAGCGTGGAGGAGAGCTGGGTAAGAAACCAAAACAAGTAAGGAGAGAGTACAGGCCTGTGAAGGGCCATGAGGGAGAGCACCAGCCACTGCCCTTGGTCCCATCTGAGACAAAATCCTGGTAATTCCACCCTCTGAAAGGGACTTGTTGCAGTATCTTGTTTCCCCGACTTAGCCAGAGACCAGCTCTGTCACAGTGGTCTTTCGTTAGTCATAGACTTCAGTTTTCTAAAGTATTCCTTACAGTGAACTAAAAGTTTCAATTTATGCTTTTGTGTGTGAGTGTGTACAACTTTTTAGTCTCCAAACTGAAAAAAAAAAACCTACACAAAAAGATGTAGCTCTACCTGTTCTTGAGGGGTGTCAGAGGAGTACACTGTGCAGGCAAATATTTGGCTCCAGGGCAGGTGAGCCTGTTGGATGTACAGACAACCAACCACATTTGGTGTTGCAAAACAGGGTCATATTTATGAGCACTTTATTTCCAAGACCCGGACACTTCCTGGGTGTTTTGATTAGTTTCCTATTCCCAGAGTAAGGCTAATACAAATTCAGTAATCCATTGATTAACTAATTAATGTGAAGTGAGTGCATTCCCTGGGAAATGTCAGTCTAGGGAGGCTCTGAAGCTCTGACTTGACTCTTTCTTCATCGTTTATATGAAAACCTATAGAGGAATATGCTCAGAAATAGTTTGGTTTTCACCAAAGCAATAAGGGGATAAACCCAGTTGAAGCCCTTGAAAGCATAATCATGAACAAAAGCCTGGATATTTGTTTTATTTAGAACAGAAATGGCAACAGAACTCTTGGAGTCCAAGATATTGTTGAATGGTAGCCAGCAGGCTATAATGTAATGGGCTTTACTTGTGTGTGTGTGTGTAACACAGACTTCCCCTGTGACTTGCATGCTTATTATAGCATCTTATCAGCTGTTGTAAAGATAAGGAATTCTACCACAGCATTTTGCGCTCTGTAATTATTGTTCATTTGATTCATCGTGCATTTCTGGTGGAGGAAATGGCATGAGATGAGCGGAGGTGATCCCAAGTGCAGCTTTTGGCATGTGTTGAGGGGCAGGCACTGTTGAGAGGGTTCTGTGTTTTGGAGAGACGCTGTACCACGCAGGAAGGTGCTGGGCAGCCACATTTCCCCCAGCCTCTGGCAGCCACCCATGCTGGCTTCGGCTGTAGGAAGGAGAGGGCTGGCCAACATACAAGTCCTCTGCTCAAACAAAGGGGAAGAAAGAGATGAAGGGGGCATAGTGGGACTGGGAGCACAGGGAGAGGTGACGGGCTGCAAGGCTGACCCAGAGGTCTTTGCTTAGGGCACTATCTCACTCAAACTCTGCTATGTGCGATCTTTAAATATATGTTATTTTTACCATAAAATCAGACTTTACAAAAGTAGAGTCACATCCAGGCTTTGTGCTCATGGCTGATCTCTGTGTTATCCAAATGGTGGCGTTTATACCATCGATAAGGTGTAACAAAAAACCATGATATGAAAATGAGCTCTTGTCTGAGCTTCAATGCCTGTGTCATGCTTTGCCTTTTCAGGTTTTTCTTGATACCTTATTAAAAAGCTGCTTAAAACTGAAGGGATCCTAATGTAAAGTATAATTTGTACTGCTGACAAAGTGAACACTTGATCCCACGTGTCAATATATTAGTCTTTATTAGATTTCAGGTCTTAAGTTTAAAAACACCTGATGGCTTTACACTAATTACTTGTTGGGTCCCCAACTTCTGAGGGATTTAGAAGTGCCAAAATTTTAAAATATGCTGGATACTTTTTCTGTGGAAATGTGATGTATTTAGTGTTTCGAGCATCAGATTGAATCCTGGCAGGAATTTGTTAAAGGCACAAAATGACAGCAAATTAAGTCCATTTGTCACCTCCATTGAAAAACATGTATTTGTGTCTCAGTGGTGAAACCAGGATACTTAATTGCAAAGGTTTGCCAAGACGAGCTCTTTAGCTGCCAACCAGGAGCCAACAGAATAGCAGCCCGGGCACTGAGGCTAATGATAGTGTCAATCTATTGTGTCATAAATTACATCCTGTTATAAATAATGAAATCTTGGAAACAAATAAAACATTCTCATTCTTCACCCAGATTTTTCCTCTATTTTGTGATGAAAATGTGACTTGAAAAATATACATAATTAAATGTCATCCTTTCTACTTTGACTGGCATTTTTTAGGGTGTTTTTTTCCCCATTCCTATTTATTAGGCTGCTTTGATTAGCGAGTGGCATGAGGATGAGCTGGTTTTATGATGCGTATTTGACACTTCCAGATTCCACGAGAAACCCTAATTCCTGATGGCAAGACAATAATCTGGGACAGCACAAAAGGCTTCAGAATACCTAAGGCAACCTACAGATTCATAGGGCTCCTGAGCTGTGAGACAATCGTCGGTGGACACAAGTATAGCACAAAGTACCTAACGCACCGAGAAAGTAAGTGGTGTTCTCCACTCCCCATCCTTCAGAAAGCACTCTGCCCTGGTGACATTATTCACTTCTCTTTCTCTTCGTCACATGCAGCCAACACAATTTTTGATGTTCAGTTAAGCACCCCGCGTCTTGTCAAGTTGCTGAAAGGAGACAGCCTGGCAATTAACTGCACTGTTACCGCAGCCTGGAACACCAGAGTGCAGATGACGTGGACTTATCCCGGACAGGTGAGTGCTGTGGTTGAAATTAAGAATCTGGCAGCAGTTCCCATAGATCACGCTGCATCTAGCATCCTGGGAGGAATTTTGCCTCAAAATGCTTGCCATGGTTCACATTCCGTCATTTTGACCCTTGGTGACATGCCTTTAGAGGTTTCCTTTTTTTTCTTTCCGGTGCTTAATTGAATAAGTAAACTTGTTTACACAATGTTATATTGCATAACTGCGAGCGAATGCTAGAGTTATTTCATCCCTGGGAGCTTCTTTTCAACCTGGAGAAATGGTAGAAATTTATCACCCAGTCCCGGGCAGAGACTTTCTCTTGTGACAAAAAAAGTTTTCAGTGAGGCTGTCTTTCTCAACACATTCATTTCGAAGACTGGCAGACAGACAGGCACCCAACTCGAGCATGTTTAGAAAAGATATTTTGATTTAGCTAGCCAAAATCTCATTTGTTAAGTGTCACATGAACAATCCTCTTGTTTTGACAACTACAGGAATGATCTTGAATGTGCTTCTCCTCCCCCCACATTGGGAGCATCCTTATAAATATTTGTCGCTTACAAAATAACTGCCAGGGAGTCCATGTAAAGCTGATAAGAAATTTGACATTAGTTTAAGGTTTACAACTCCCATTCCTTTCATGTCAGTTTGATTTATGATGGTGATTCAAGTCAGGATCATTTATTATGTCACTCATTGTGTCTAATCACAAGCTAAAATTATGATTACATTATATAGGGAAGATTAATGCAATCATTTCTTGCATACTGTAGCCATTTTTTCCTGGCATTTTTTCACCTCAGAAATAAACAACTTAGCAACAAGAAACGTTCCAAATATATTATATTGCTCATTGCTCTCTTACCAAGCCCTAGCCGGGGCAACATACTTGTGAAATTCTCCTTTGTTGTTATTTGGATGGTAACTGAAGGGTGCTCAGTGTTTATAAGACACCAACAATATCCTGGGTTAAATAAACTTTGAGGCCAAAGGCTGAGGGGGAGTTGCAGGAAATAACTCCTCAAACTCACATTATCTTCAGTTCCACCCTGTTATTCCCTTGCCAAATCAAGTCCCTTTTCCGTCTATAGCGTTTCCAGAAGTCTCCCCTTCTTGTCTTAATGCTGCCTTCTTTTATACGTCCGCTGCCTGTGGACACTGAATCCAGGCACCAAACTATGTGCCAGTGGCTCTGGGTTTTTTTATGAGCAATGCTGGACAAGGAGCAATGGGGAGCTGGGCGTGTTGGTACTGCAAGCCATACAGAAAGGATCATCTTCCTTTAGTTAAGATACGCTTACAGCTTTGGTGAAGATAAGAATGAATTGCCATATAATGTTACTTGTAATTTTTATTGTTCACTCTCTGGAAGTGTTAGGTGTCTTTTGCATGTCTGTGCTGTACAGAGGGATCTGGGTTTTTTTGCGGAGGTATGGTGGCAGTACAGCAAAATGAAAATCTTAATAATCAGAAAATTGGTTTGATTAAGCTCTTTCTTGTTCGTTTTCACTTTTATAGGGAAGGAAGAGAGGTTCTGTAACACAGCGCATTGACCAGAAGAATACAGAAGCCAATATTTTTTACAGTATCCTCGTTGTTGACAAAGTGCGCGATATCGATAAAGGCCAGTATACCTGCCACGTGAAGAGCGGGCCATCAATCAAAGCTGTTAACACAACGGTCATTGTTTACGGTAAGAAATGTTGCAGATTTGTATCATACTGAATGCTCACGCACCAAGTTCAGTCATGCAACAGCTTGACACAAAGTGGAACTTAATTTATAGCATGTTCAGCATTGGTAGAAAAAGGAGGGAGACAAAAGAGAATAGGTGCCTTTTCTTCTGTCACTGTTTTGTGTTGTTGGAAGTAGACATGTTAATGTTCAGTTAGATCACTCTCATCTGCTAAAGACTGGGATGACTCTGTCCTCAGTCAGCTCTGGCAGAAGCAAGCAGTTAAACTATAGTTTGCAAAGAAAAAAGAAAAAAAAAAACCTACAAGCTGCATTTAAACAGAAGAACCCCACTTCCTCTTCTATGGTACTTACTCATTGTTTTCTACGAAAAATGGAAAAGAAATAGATACTCTGTCTCTACACGGAGCAGGTAGCTGCTAGACCATTCCAAAAAATGAAACAAACACAAGATAGTGCAACTGACTAATGTGGTTTTACAGTAGGAGCCTTAAACAAGTTCCCTGTGGTCTGCCTGGGCTTCCTGTGAGATCTGGAAGCTTCTGGTGTTTTTTCAAATTTATTTGAATTAGGACTTTTGTGCATTGGAACTCTATGAGAAGCTATCTTCTTTGTGGCATCCTGTTACAATTAGGACTATCCCACAAGCATTGAAGTATCATTGGTATTAAAGATCAAGCAGTTGGTGGATGTCTTCTATGACAGATGAGTCATGGTCAGAATATTGATTTGTTCCATGTTTTCACTGGTCTACCTTTTCCCTCTCATCTGGAAGTGTGGACTAAGCACTCTATGCTGCTATTCTTAAACAGTGTTTCTATCCGTTTTCTCTATTTAAGCCCTGGACTAAGACACTGGGAGCGTAGGATGAATCATGATAGCCACTTAATATATTCTTAAACAGATAAGCCTGAAGCTGTCAGAAACTGAGCTCTAGATTAACATTAAAGTCAGAGAAGCTGGAACTATTGAAGCTTGCCTGAAAACTCTTACTCGCATAAGCATCCCCGTCTATGGGATACCCATATTAGAAACAGCCTGTGTGAATAAAGATTTGCAGAAGCAGGGTTGTGTCTTTAAGTATAACCTGACTTGTGTAATTAAACTACTGATTTGTCTCGTGCATGTTATTTTCAATATACGTGACAAATATGATTAAATATTGCACTTGCTTGTAGATATCCAACATCCTTAGGCAGTCTAGAACGTGAGTAAATACCGCACCTCAGGTACTATCTGAAGAAACAATTTTTCATGTTTTGAAAGTTTTATTTTGCTTAAGTGCATTTTGGAAAAAACAATTTTTTTTTTTCCAGTATATTGTACAAATACTCTGCTTCGCTGCCTCTGGTTAAGCCCATCAACTTGCCAGAGAGTTTGAAATACAGGGCAGTACAACTGGAAAAGAACAAATTCCAGCAGGTTGAGATTGTTCCAAAGAAGTGATAAAGATTTGTTTGTTTGATAAAACAGCTGTTTACCAACGATAAAGAAAGTTTCCGCCTTTTCCTGTGCTGTTTCTCTGAAGATCCCCTAAATCCTCTCTGGCAGAATTTTTTCTTTTGGAACATTCATTGATTCTCAGCCGTTAGTTGTGGAGGGGTCATCTGCCCATCTAGTTCAGTTTCTCATGTACCATGAACCACCTTATCTCTTTTGTGTTGAAACCAGTGCCTTTTTTTCTGGCTGAAGCACAATATGAATTTTGGCTAGAGCATATCTTCTCCAGGCAGATTTGTGGCCTGGGAACTGTATCTCAGTTTCTTGTATATTTGTGGTATTATTCTCTATATTTTATAGATCTCTAGGAGGTTAGCTTTTATTCTTGCTGTTGCCATGTGGGAACACCAAAATTATTAAAGAGCATTTTCATTTGGATTCCCATTCTCTTTAGTAAAACAACTCTTTTTGCAGGTTGCAGATCAGTAATATAGGTGCATTCTTTTTCTTTGTTTAAGATAAAATGTTCATTAATTTGAAGCGTCGAAGAAAAACTGCACTGGAGGCTGTAGCTGGAAGAAAATCCTATCGTTTGTCGATGAAAGTGAAGGCATTTCCCTCTCCAGAGGTTATATGGTAGGACAACAGTTACTTCCACATATGCACACTGGACCTCTTCTTAGATGAAAAATAATATCCTGGTAAAATATTCAAATAACACCCCTTGAAATGGCAACAAACTGAAGACAACATGCTTGTGGAGTTTTGTTGGAGGTTTCAGGATTATCCTGGGTTTTACCAATAATATTCTATGAGAATATCATCTCCGTTTTGCAAGTGCAAAAAGGAGGTCTGGAAAGTTTAAAGCTCAGACCTTCAAATATGTTAGATATGTCTCCTATTGAAATCAATGGACGTTCTACAGTTAAATATCTCTACCAACCTTGACTGAAGTGTTGCATCCAACTTCACTCAGACCTAGATACGAGACTTGAACTTGCATTTTAAACAGTAGGAAAAAGAAGAGGCAGCTTTAATGAAAATAACTGAGTTGAGTCATACAGACATGCACTACTAGAAAAGCAATGGAAGTTGGTTTTATTATGTGGTTATCTGCAGGTTGTGGATCTACTTTAGTGACTGGAGCGTTGACTTTGGCTCACGTATACTGTGCTAAGAAATCTTTTGAACAGCTTTTTCTATTAACCCAAACCGCTTTTATATAAAACAATGTTATCTATTCATGATCTCAGTTTTTTTTTGTTCGAATCATTTTAAATACCAGTAGCTCTGGCTCAATTCATTACACTTTAACAAAGGGTCTATGACAAGGCTGATTAAGAAAACAAACCATACACACATGAACAGTGAGAGTTCATGTTACTCACAGCCAGCAATTACTTTTGCTCCAAACATTTTGTTTTGTTTTACAAAGCCTTACATTTATAGCTCCACATGGAAAATTAAGGGGCAAAAGTGGAGCTGATGCTAGCCATATATACAGTATTTTCTGTTTCTTTAGTGGTTGACCTTGTTGACTACACATACAGATCCAAAACTTCTGAAATAGAAAAAATTCCACTTAAACCATGTTTTTTAAAAGAAAAAATATTTTTCACTGTGAGGTTAGTCAAACACTGGAACAAGTAGTCCAGAGAGACTGTGGAGTCTCCATCTTTGAAGATATTAAAAACCAGACTGAAAATGGTCTTGGGCAACCTGCTGGCCTTGCTTTGACCAGGAGCTTAGACCAGATGATGTCCAGAGGCCCTTTCAGCCTTCAACTGTTCCATGGTTCTATAAAACACAGATACAGTGAAATGCCAAAATCCATAGTCCTTAGACCCAATTTTAAGTGCTCCTCTTATAACTCTAAGAGTTTTCTGTAAACATTTACTAAAACTCACAAATCATTTTAATCAAGTCTCATTGTAGTGAAACTCTGTTGCACTCTTTTAACATCATGTCAACCTTCATACAGCAACCTACCAAAAATGTGCTTTACGCTGTGTTTTAGACTTTGAAGAAAAATAATGCTTCTCCAGGAATCTGTGTGTGAACAACAGTTAGTACTTTCTATGTTGATTTTCTGTTATCTGTAAAAACATTCACCTGATAGCAGGACATCTGATTCTTAAGTGCTTATCTAATCTACTTACTCTTCCTCTTCCTAAAATCACAGCTGTTCTTAGGCTACTGTAATACTTTGTCCCAGGAAGTATTCTGAGGTCATAAAGAAATGGCCAGTGCTGGATGAGGCAACCTTTATTTGTGTGAATGACTCTTAGCCAAAATGGTTGTCTTCTAGACTAAATGGTGGCACAAGCATGGAAAACTGGGATCTTCAGAGACAAAGTTGCAATTTTCAGCAATTCTCCAATATTATATAGCCCTGAGAGATCCTTATCAATTTCAATATATAGAACGGTATTCTCCAAAATGCTTTATAAATATCAGCAATCTTATTTGTAAGGGAAGCATAAGCCTCTGGCAAACAAAATCTCAGACTGTAAATTGAATCCTTGCCCAAAGACCGAGAAATGTTTTGAAATTAAATAATGCAGGGAGTTTAGGCAGCACTGTTTTTCAACACTTTGATTTCTGGAATTCTTTTACACAGGTTAAAAGATGGGTTACCTGCTGCTGAAAAGTGTGCCCGATACATGGTTAAAGACTATTCCTTAATCATCAAGGATGTTGCTGAGGAAGATGCTGGAAACTACACTATAATATTGAGCATACGACAGTGGAACTTGTCTAAGAATCTTACAGTCACTCTTACAGTAAATGGTAAGTTTACAGCATGTTCCCATGCTTCTCCCGAACATGTAAATGCTAAATTTTCATTGAGCTAGATTTTCATTGATCTTGCACAGTTTAGATCATTGTCGTTTTTCTTACTGACTTTCATGGACCCAAATCCAAGTCCCATATGCAGGGTGACAGACCCATCTTGGAATCAGAAGATAGACACTCATTTTCAGTAGAAGGGTTTCTGTCTTCCATGGTCACATACTTGCTCCTGATGACTTAAATGTGTTACTAACCACTCATCTGATTTGACTTAGGCCTGCACTTTTCCTTTGCTCTCCTGGGGATTTTTCTTAGTACTTATCCTGCAGGAATGTACTATTTTCATGATCATGCAATACACTGGAAATGAGCTGGTTTTAATCGCTTTCCAATTTTTACACTTTACAGTGAAACCCCAGATATATGAAAATGCCGTGTCATCGTTCCCCGATCCAAATCTGTATTTACTGAGCAGCAAACAAGTGCTGACATGCACGGTGTACGGTATTCCTCAGCCTAAAATTACATGGATGTGGTATCCCTGTAGACAAAACCATTCCAAAACAAGGTAGGACGTCTTCCTTACTTCTATTTAGCATGTCTTCCCCTACTATTACCTTTAAATACTTACTTTTTTACAAGAATAAAACTTGCCATGACCATTGCTTAGTTAGTAGAGTTTGTATACTTTTAATCAATGTATTTTTTTAGTAAACATAGAATAGAATATTTTCTGCATCATTATTTGAAAATGGAGGGCAGAGTTGTTATTTTATATTGCTACTTATGTTTATTTACAGTTCACTACTATTCATGCATGCAATGAATGTCCAGAGGTGATAATTGCTTTCTAATTTTTGTAAGGGAAGCCTTGCAGACAATGTCTTGCCGAGTTCACATGCTTTCTCATGGAGGAGATTTCCATGCTTTGCTCCACGCACTGTGATTCCCCTGTGTGTCTTCTTTTGAAATTCAGCAGAAATCTGTCATGAAAGTCAAATCTTTCTTATGATATGTTGACTCAGAGATTCAGTTCAGCAAGCCAAATGTGCCCAGTATTCTCCAGATGATACTTCAACAGGGTAGAATATAAATGGTTTACTTGATGAAGATGTGGTGCTTAGCTAATCCTCTTTTATATTTAAGCTTTTCTTTTGAACTCTCTTTCTGGGAATTACAAGTTTGTGTGTTGACTCATTTACCCAAAGCTCTTAATGAATCATGAAATCTGACACAATCTTAGTGATTAACACTCAACCTCCACAACGGCATTAGTGTTAAGCTACTATTGGAGGGTTCAAACATGCAATGTATTTGGATCGCAGCACAACGAAGATATTTAAAAACCTGACAAAAGTTTAGGGATCAACATTTTCTCAGTTTCATTTGAAATTAATCATTTTACACAGAATTTTACTTCTCTAACACTTTCATAGAATTGGGTTTTAGTGCCAATCCAGCCAAGTATTTAAGCACATGCTTGACTGCAGGGATACGAAACACCTTATTCAATTAAAGAGGACAGACATCTTATTTCAAATTCAGAGTGCTTGTAAGTGCTATGTGATCAGTGAGAGAGTGGTCAGCACGTCCTAGAAGCACACATAGTTTTTCAAATTACCCCTTGCTTTGGGATTATGCTAATGGGTGGCTTTCTGTGCCCTTCTCGCCAAGAGGTGGCACTAGCAATCTCTCCTTTTGCTGGAATAGGTATAACCTGAAATTCTCCATTTTGAGAACAGGTGAGGGCTGAATTTCCTCTATCTGTTACGTTATCTTCAAAGGACGAGTTGCAAAATTCTGAGTAGTTTTACTTATAGGCACAAGGTGTAAGAGAAAAGAAACCACAACATCATTTAAGTAAAGAAACTCTGTGAAAAGAGTATATGAAAATTTTCGATCTTTTAGTTTCTTTCAAGTGTTTATACATCTAGGCATACACTGGATTGAAATCACGGTGTGTCACTGATAAAACAGTTGGCTCTTCTTTGGGAGTCGGGGTGGTGCTAGTCCATTGTCAAATATTTCCTTCTGTTAACAAGCACAGATCTGCACTACAGCATGGGAGAGCATGTCATTAGAAATAGAAATTAATATCTGCAAGCAGGTGTTTAATAATGTGCTAAATTGTGGACTCAATCAAATGCTAATTAGAATTGTGTTTGAGCAGGTGATCAAAGGAGAAATGTAGCAATTTGAATCAGCTATTGGCTCTGTTACAAGGTTGTTTCCAGACTTGCTTCCAAATTGCCTTCATAATTGTTCTGTGACAATTCTCTTTAACCCCCTCCCCTTCCTTCTCCTTTAAACAGTCATTGAAGAAGTAGTCTGGAGAACACCATTTTTCATGCTTTGCCTAAAAGAAGTGGAATAAATCCTTCTAAATAATATGATGTCAGTTAACTATTGCAGAAAGGCAGAAATACCCAGATAATTACATTTTGTCTCCTGCTCTGTTAAGGGAGCAGAGTGGACTACCTTGGCAGCTGGCACAGCTTGCTCAGGCTGATGTCTGTGCCAATTCAGGTGTTCCCCCTGAAGAACTGGAGAACCCTTTAATCCCACCTATTTCACTACCCCTTCCTGTGTGAGGGGAGGTTTGCCTAAACAACAGATTAAAAGTGCGTGTACTTTGTGCAGCAGCTCAAAAATGTATCTTATTTTCCCATTATAGCATTTCTTTGGATTTACGTGCACAACATTAAGTTTCCGAGGCACAAATTTTGCTCTGTTTGTGCTTAAGTAGTGCCCATTTCCGTGCACAGATGTACCTTGTACCTTAAGTTTATAAACCCCTACAGGTTGCCATTATTCAGTGTACGGCAGTAGGGATTCTTATCAAGTTCCCAGTCCCATGCCACTGGCCAGAGCGCACACTCTGAGTAAAAAGAAGCTGTTGCTGCAAAGACTTTGCAGTGCACAGGTTGGTTTCCTTCAAGATTTATATGTGCGCTTAACTTTACCTCACTTGGGTACTACCACTGCAAGCCGGGGAATGACGCATAATGCATAAATTAGGTGGTTTTATTTTCAAAGGACATTTACCTATGGGCACCTTAATAGAAACCATTAGGTTAACTAACTGCTTCTTTCAATTTCTGTTCTAGACAGTATTTCTGTTTCAAAAATCTAAAAATACCTCAGTGGATTCCATTGCTCTTCAGTAAAATGCAGATATATTTTAATGCTTTGTGATTAATACAATCAATTTGCATAACTCTTCTCTCTGCATCATTCAGGCCAGTAACAGGAGGCCAGCCAAATTAAACAGTTTCCATAGTTTCCTGGTATCAAATAAAATTAAAAAAATAAACACAACAACTGTAAAATTGCTCAACAAATTTGACTTTTTGGAATATGGAGAGATGAATGTAATTAAAATTCCCTGATCTTTATTTGCTGTTACAATTGCTTTGCTTAAACCAAGTCTGTTGCCATTAAATGACCTTTTATTAGCTAGCTATCTAACTAAATGAATTCTGATGTTCACCAAAGCAAGGAAACATAGTATAGTCAAGAAAAACTGTCTGGGGTAAAAAATAATGTTTTGAAGGTTTTTTTAAAGCTTATGCAGAGCTAGTAAATTCAGAGATGGCAGGCAAAAGACAGTGGAAGATGCAATGAGAGAGAAAATAAAATACAATTAAAGAAATTCAAGATTAATCTTTCTTAAATGACTGAGAAACTTCTTTTTCAGTGCTATCTTACTCCAGCTTACCCTGTTGCTCTGTAGCAGACACACACATTTCCAGGCTGGGCAGCCCTCTGTTGCTCAGTGGGTACAGCAGAAGACAGCCTGTGGGACACTTGTCCTGCAGTGCCCATCAGTCTCCTTGGTCTCCTCCTTACCGCTGTGGAGTTGTTCTTTCTGGCCTTGTTTTTCCTCAGGTTGGGTTGTCAGTGGAGGAGCAGCCAGCAGCAGGGCTTGCTGAGGGGCTCTGGAGCCAGCCAGGCTGAGCTCCACCTAAAACTCATCAGCTCTGAGCCTGCAGAATGAGCATCTGCATTCCAGGAACGTGCTTGATGCTGATGGTTCTTTACCGGAGTCTCTTCAGCCGATTTGTGTTTATCTTAAACTGGTCTGGCAGAGGTTGCCAAGAAAGGCACGTGGGATATTGATATTGCTCAGTGGAAGCACTGGTTTCCTCAGCAGTTGTGCAGTGTCATTTGGGAGCATTTTCTCTCTCTGGACTTTTCCATGTGGGCAGTTGAAGAGAGATCTTCATTGTGCTCTGCTCAAAGTTTGACCAGTTGACCCTTAAGAAACTGCAAACAGATGCAACACCGAAATTTTACCTTGGGCATTCCAAGTCTCTCACCACCTTGCTGCTTCCCTCTCTCCTTGAGCTATCAGGGTTTTTTTAGCCTCAAACTGAATATTGGATTATTATTTTACAACTGTGCTGTTACATCATTCTGCATTTTTTTGCCTTTTGTTTTATTTTTCTCTCTGTGCATATGTGCATGAGGGAGAGAGAAACATGATAGTTTTGTAGAGATGCCTATAAAAGCAAAATCATTGGAAAAACTGCTACCTGATTCTCTGCCCCCCTTCACTACAGTGTCGGATATGAACTCTTCTGTATGGGAAAACCACCTTTAAATGGTGGGATTGGGAATGAAGAGGCTGAATACCTGAAGTTGAGGACAGAAGCAGACAGCGGGGACCAGGGGCTGTGCAGCAATACCTAAGCTGGTGTTGCTGCCAAAGAGGAAACCATGGTGTCTGTAGTGCTCCGATGTGTGTGGATCCTCTTTAAAATCACTGCTTATTTAACACAGAGTGATAAGAAGGGAATATTACCTTCCTTTGAGGCTTGTCTACAGTGCAAAGGTAGGGTCACATTAATGATTTTCTACAGAAATATCTCTCCGGCGCTGCACAGGGAGGAACAGAGTGTGTTGTGGATCTCAGCAAGGTGAAAACTAGAGCTTTCCCCCAGATCTTCTGCAGAGAAGCAGAAAGCCTGAAACTACCATAATGAAAGTGCGTGGCCAGACTCCCACCAGCTTCAGTGAAAGGGGAGGCAGGCCATGTGTGCATAGCAGTCTAATTGCATTTCTGAATTGTTTATGTCAGTATATTAACAAGGGATTGAAAGGCAGAATCATTAGGATGTGCTTGGATAGACTATCAGGGGAAACCAGATTTGGAACATCAGTGAGGTATGTAAAATGAACAAGTAAAGAACAAATGTTAATTATACTTAATTAGAAATGTAGTGAACCACCCAAATTTAATTGTGGATGTCTGCAAACATTGATGCCCATTAGTTTGTCCACAGCGACTGTTTTTGTTCCCCATGCCACCTTCTATTTTCGGGAAGGGGAAGTCTGAGTCCTTAGAGCTGGTAAAAGTAGGTCAGATGCCATTAATAAACAGGTAGTTCAAAAATGCCTTTGTTTAATTTGACATGTGGCCAGATTCTCAACTCTAAATTCACACTGGCTGAGGATCTGGCTGGTGGCCTTTGTGCCTTCCATTCTCTACTACAAGAAAAACTCCTTACAGTGATCTAGTAATGTAAAGGTACTTAAAATAGGTACATAAAAAAATTTATGCTAGCTATTCCATTAATTGGCTATGCTTGAAGATATATATTAGCGTAACACAGCCCCTGTGTTTTTCACGTATCTTTCAAAAAGATGTAGAGGAACAGACATGAGTATGCATTGTGGTAGCATGGACTTGCAGAGTATTTGAAGCTAAAAGAAAGAGAGAAGTGAAATAGCATGTGATCTGCTTCAGCCTGAGCAAGCATTGTGCTGAAGCACTTCATTCTGCACTTTTACTGTCAGCCAAAATTCAGTGTGTGCTTATGAATACCTTCTATCCTCTGAAAAGAGATAGTAGGGTTGTAGCCTTGTCCTCAGTCAGGGTTTTGGAATTTTTAAGTATTCTTTAATATTTTACTCACAAAATGCCCTATGAATCAGACCTAGCATATCCATATGGATAGATAAGGTTGACAAATACATGCTATACACTGAGTACAGTTTGCCCCAGTTTGTCCTCAGATGAATTTATTCTGCAAGATGTAAATGGTTTCACTATGGGTCTTAGCTGAACCAGAACCTTAAGCTTTCAAATTTCAGTATTGCTAGTTTTCAAACCACTTAAATCAAAGTTTCCCGAGTCTATTTCCAAAATGTTTTAAGCCAAAATGCATTATGTTGCCCAACTAATTTTTTAATTGGTCATTGATCACACATAAAACATAAGGGCTACGTTAACACACAGATGGTCAGGAGTGTTCTGCTTAGTGTCATACTTCTTTTAACCCTCATTCTCCTATCTTTTTGTTCTACTTACTGTTCCTTTCCCACTCCCCTCCCTTTCCCCACCTTCCCCCCCCACCCCCCAGTTTCTTTTTTCCTCTTGTTCCCTTCACAGGGTAGTCCCTGGGCTTTTCCAGGGGCAGGCTGGCACCCAGTCTTAAGTAAGAACACGTAGGGGTCATGCAGAGGGTGGGACATTATTGCTTGGTCTTTTACTCGCTGTGTCCCAGCCCATAGAAACCAAAGGGTGTGACAGGCTGTACGTGGGGACTGCACGTGAGCGAGGCCCTGCACGCTGGCCACGTCCGAGCCAGTGGGACGTCCCAGCTCCTAGCCAGAAACCTGCTCCTGCGCTAGCAGGGGCTCTTGGCCAAAGGAAGGCACCAGGTCAAACCCTGTGTGTGCTTCGGAGTGATTATGAATGGAGTACTATTACTGGATCGAGTACACCTTTTACAAAAATATACAAACTTTAGTTAGCATCCTTTTTCCTTTTACGTGTATGCCTTTCAAAAGGCCTTTGCAGAAGGCTTTGAACAGACATGGCATATGAGGTAAGATCATGCTCAGAAAAAAATATTCAGTTAAAAAATAGAAAACAGAGGTTAAGAGGGAGCAGTCAGTTCTTGCAGCGTAGGGAGGCGACCAGTGAAGTTTTTCAGGAGCTGGTGCTGGGGTCTGTACTTGTCAACATGTTCAGAAATAATCTGGAAAAGGTGGCAGGGAGGTGACAGAGTTTGCTGATGATACTAAGTTATTCAGATTTGTAAGGATGAGGGCTGATCGCGAAGAAAAGCAGAACTATATGAATCTGGGTATCTGAGTGATAAAGTGGCAGATGAAATTCACTGAAGATAAATGTGTACATAGGAAAAAAATAATTCAACTTTCACATGCAAAATGTAAATGTAAAAAGTCTTTATATGTAAAAAGGAAGTACATATAAAAAGCCAGTTGGCTTATCATTACTACAACAAAGAGTGATCTGAGTGTTCTGTGTGAAAGCAATCACAATCACAAGCAGCTCAAAAAGCAAATTAAGTGTTAGGAATTACCAGGAAAGAAATAAAGAACCAAGTAGAGAACACCATGATAACTCCACATAAATCCATACATTTACAACACCTTTTATACTATGAGCATTTCTGATCCTTTCATCTCAAAGGATGCAGACAAACTGGGATGCACACCAGGCAGGGCAACAAAAAAGATCAAAAGAATTTCAGGGAATGAGAGGAATGTGTGAGGGAAGAGTGAGGAGGGAGGTCAGGTCTCTGCTGCCCAAAAAAGAAGTGACTTGGGGGGCTGCACGATAGAGATCTACAGACAGAAGGACACAGATGTCTGAGGATCAGTTGCGTATGCCTTTTTCCAGTTCAACAAGTAAGGTCCATTAAATGAAGCCGGGAGGAGTGCAATTCGGAATAGAAAAAGGAGATGGCTTTTCATGCAGTGGGCAGGAGATCTGTGAAAGTCCTTGCTAGAGGGTTTCGGGGGTTTAAAAAGTTTGCACAAGGACTTGGAAGAGGAATCTACTGAAGTGTAGAAACAGCCTCGATTGCAGGAAGCTCTCGAGCTGATAATAATTGGTGACTGGGGGAGTATTAGGAGGAAGTATCTGAAGTTAGTTCTGCTCTTACTCATCCCCAACCATCTGCTTATGGTCATTGTTGAGACAGGATATGGAGTAGATGGATCCTTGGTCTTATATCCACGTCTGTCAGTATTTTCTCTTCCTGTTTTCCGTCTAATCAACTCCCCTCTCTCCTTAAAAATGTTTCCCTCCATTCTTTCTCATTCCTTCCTTGTTTTCTGCCTGCACTTCCAGTCCCTTGCTCCAGTTAGCCCAGAGTTGCTCTCAGACCCCTACTTGCAGTGAAGCTGAAAACAAACCATCATGAAAAACACAACAGCAATAGTTCTTTAATCTCCTCTGATTATCACTGGAAAATGGAAAAGCTGTTAGTTGTGCTTCCCGCTTGTCAGCAAGACAGGGAGTATTAAATACTGTGTAAATAGATTAGTAAATAGTCACTCCTTTTTAGACCCAAGAGGACCCAGTCAGGACAGCAAGTAAAAGGAAGGGAATTTCAGTATTATGAGAAGGAAGGCGCTAGGGATACCCAGATCCTAGGAGGTTACAGAAGTGAGGTTATGCCTAGAAGTTGAGTGAGCTGTTACAAATGACTTGTGCATGAAATATATGTTATGCCAGAAGGGTCTGAACAATATCTTAGACTTTATATCCACGGAACTCATTTGGAAATAGAAGAAACAGGGAGTATGAATGAAAATTGTATGTAAAAATTTCATGGTCTTTCTCTTTAGGCTTCTGACTGCTCAACCAAATCAGAAAACACCTCTTCCTTTCAGCACAATGCAGACTATTAAAAATAACCACTCTTTCCCATCAAGAAGTTCTAGGAGTTTGTGAAAACCGCATGCTTTGAGTGATAATTCTGTAGTTCCAGCCAACATTCAGCTCCTCTGCGGAGGACATGGTTGGTGCTCTTGGAGAAAGTGGAGGCTGAGTCACAGTGACCACATGGGAGATGAGAGTGATTACAGTCTAGCAAAGGAGGGAAAGGAGGTGAACAAGTAGGAAGGAAGGAACGATTGGCTGAAATATGATGATATTCTATGTCCATGAAGAATTCTAAGCAGTGTGAAGCAGGAAATTGAGGATCAAAAACCAAAATGTAATTATCTGATAAGAAACTCAAGGTGAGAAATTTTCAGATCACCTCAGGATGTGCAAACACCCCCAAAATTACCTTCAAGTTCTCTTATGTTCCCTAATGGCCAGGGTTCTCAAGTACTGGCAAAGAAGTTGCAAGCAAAATGTGGGTTTTAGTGAACTTCACCCTCAGCTACTTGCATTTTTTGTTGTGAATAGCTGGTGTTGCAGGGTGCTCGGGTGTGCAGATGTAGAAGTGATTGGGTTTTTTTCCTGGTCAAGTGTGTGTATGGGCTGATGAAAGGATTGAATGGTGGGATATGTTAGACTGCTGTTGATCTTACTGCTTCTTTTGAGATAGTTTAGATCAATTAGCTTTCTGTAGTAACATACTGAAGTAGTTCAGGGCAAGCTATAATGTTTGGAAAGGATGAGCATGAAAGAGAAACACTATCCATTTGTCTGGTTGCATGTAGATAATAGCAGGAAAGGCAGTGTGCAGCTGTCAAATGCTTTCTTTTTCCATAGAGCCATGGTGATATGCAACAAGACCATGAATGCTATATACCCTACTGTTTTGAAAGAAGCTCGCCAGGAGGATGAAGTATTCAGGACACTGGGGATCTCCCCTAGAGAATATGCTTTTCCTCTAAGTATGCCCCTCAACGGGGACACAGAGCACCCTACAAAACAGAAAACAACCCAAACACCACTCTGGAAACTGTGCAGTGCACCAGGGTCCCAACCCAGCCTAATGCATTGAGGCCACTGAGAAATTCTCCAGCCACCCCGCAGCTTGGCAGTGAATAACTTCTCAGCATAGCTAATAGTGTCCTTGGCCACAAGTTGCTCTGGCTCTGGAGACAGAGGCTGAGAAGTGGCAATGAAGAGTTGCTGCTCTCTGAGAGTCATGAGCATATCTGAAGTGAGATGGGCTGGTGCTACCCCATCTGTTCTTGATGGGCATGCATTGACACTGCAGTGGGCAGGAGTAGGGATCACTGACAGTGAAAGCAGAGAGGCGAAGGGCTGAAGAATGAAACATGCAGAGGAGGAACCTGCACCACTTTCATCAGGACTGCTTGTCTGGCATTGCTTGCTAAGCTCCTAAATATAAATAAACAAACTACAATATATGATGTTAACTGTATCTAGATCCTAATATTTGTAAAAGATTTCATCCTAGCCCCTTGAACCCGCATACCCTGTGTGTGTGTGTACTGGGGAAGGTGCTTCGGCTGAACTCCTGTTTGGCTGCAGCTTTGCCACTGAAGGCAGTAGGGCAGCATTTCCACCTCTAACCAATTATTTTTGACCTAGAGCAGGAATGCTTGGATCATAGCTCCTTAATGGACAAGCGCATTATAGTGTTACAGCCAAAGCTCACAGAGCATGCTGGCGGGGGGCCAGCACACACTCTCCCCCTCCACCCCCATTAAGCACGTTTCACAACCTGTACATGCTCCCTGCTACTATTTTCCCTCTCTGTTTCCTGCCTCAAATTGACTCAATATTCCCCAGGACACGTGGCTACGCCAGCCCCACACTACCAATTGCACGGCGCTGCACTCCAAGGCATGGAGCAGGCCAGGCCCATGTCATTCAGATCTTTTTTGATAACTTCCAAGTGGAAAACAGTTCCTATATATTCTTTACAATTACAGGAATTTCCAGAGTTCCTGTCTTAAAGTTAGTGTCGTCACCGCTGCCTCTTGAAAGACATGAGTCAGCCCAACTTGAATTTGTAATAACGTTGCCCTGATGCTGCTAGGAATTGATGGCCACCCTAAAAAAAAAGGATAGGTGATGAGAAAAATATTGTGCCTGACGTTAATCGCCCTCAAAAATGGTCACCATCAGGGAGAGGATGGCTTCCTCTTGCTTCTAGTACTGGTGCAATTGCCAAATACTACCTCAGTAAACAAGAGTGTGATTGAGGCTGCCAGTGGCTTTGCCAAGAGGAATTGGATGGGATGTTACAGGAGGGGAAGATTGCAATGGCCTCTGGCGTCACACAGGAGGGGATGGAAGGGAGGAGCTGAGATGATGAGAGGACAGAAGATGAGTATTTTTCCAACTGATTGAGGCTCTTCCACCGGTATTTGTAACTGCAAATTGCAGAACTGCTTCCAGGATGGGGAATAAGATGATTTTGGACACAGGCTGGGTCTAGGGCTTTCATTTAGGACTGTCTATCATACAGAGAGTAAAATCTGCCCTCTGAATAAAGAGACAAATCCCTTACCTCAGCTCCTATGCTCTGCTATAAACCACTGGGGTGACAACAAAAACACTTTTCTTCTGAGTTCAATAGTTTCATAGGCAGGACTTTAGCTTGGAACTGGTTTGTAGTTTGATTTCAGTGAAATGCATCAAGATGACATGAAGTACACTCTTACCCTGGAAACTTTTCCCCATCGATAGTTATAAATATACCACGCTATTGTGCTTGGCACGCTGTATGCTAATAGAGGTGAGGGCTCTGAAACTCATTAGGAAAGGGAGCGGGCCACGGATCAGAGTAAGGACAGTGTGAAGCTAAGGTTGATAACCATGGCCTTGTCCAGAATAGGCCATGGGAGTTTTCTTATCTCACTTTGGCAGGAGGTGCTGCTAGCTTCCTGTGCGAAATCAGGAGCATATGCTGCTTTCCTCTTGTTGTTTGGCTTCCTCCGCTACACAAGACGGTTCCCAGCACTGTGATTATCTTTGCATCTTCAAACATGGCACACTCTGCTTCCTCAAAGGCTTGATGTATTCTTGAGAAGCAGGCTGGCTCCCCTCCCCCAGGCCACTTCTCCAGGGCCCCCGCCGGTGCCAGCTCTGCACATCACAGACCTTTTATAAAGCTGACCTTACTTCTGGTTGCATAAACCTCCTCCCTGCCCTGCCAAAGACGTGTACAGCCCCAAAGCGGAGGGTGGCGAGCAGGTCTGCCGGCCAGGCAGGGGGGTTGCCGGCTTCCCCTGGATCCCAGTCCCAGCCGAGCTCCTCTCACCCCTCCTTCCCCCCATGCTGGGCTTCTCTGGAAACCCAGAGGAGAACTAACGGCTTCTGTTTTTACAAGGGAATAGCCTCTCTCTGAGGCTCGTGACTCAAAACGACGAAGGGTGCCTGTGTGTGCGGGTGTGTGTGCGTGCACGCAGGCAGTGTGCATGTGAGTGAGCACGCATTGCAGGCACATGGAAAAAACCACTTCGGGGGCGAGAAACCTGATTGCTCCGTTTCTCCCAGCGCTCGACTGAAGCAGCAGAGTCTGATCACCTTGCTCTGAGATCCCGTAATGTTTATAAAACCACACATTTGTACACACAATCCCCCCGTAGCATTTATTATCTAGGATCTCTACACGTGCATAGTTGCACCCACAAAGCAGGGACGTGAAAGGATTCATGGGGAAACAGGTCTAAGAAGTGCTTAGAAATGTGCTGGCAGATATTAGCTTGTTTATCAGTCTCTGTGCACACTGTGTGCTTTTTCATTAACCTGGTGGTAACCCTGCTGTAAGCTTTCCTGAAGATGCAAAGCAACAAGGCTCATCCCACAACAAAACATTTCAGGAATTTGTGCGTTCCGGAGATATCTGGAGTAAGATTCAGATATCCAAAATTCAGTGGGATTTCCCTGCAAACATGGGCAATTCTTGCTACAGATAGGATATCCTTGCTATTTTATTGAGTGGATAGCTTGAAGTAACTTGTAATTTCTCTAAAAAGCATAAAAATACATAGCTGATGTTATCTGAGGACACACGCAACAAAACATCAATTGAATTAACGGGAAGATGATTGTGTATTTTGGTCCTAGCCAGAGTAAATTTTCATATTTTCATTTTACTCTCTTTCCAAGCATCTGTACTTAACAAAAACATTCAGTTTGATGACTACATCTAAGTTCAGCGGAGCCTTTTCTCTTTCTGTTACAAAATGCCTGTTGTTAGGAGCTGAAGTCAGGTTAGGAGGCAGGATTCTTAATTACTCCCACTTGTCCCTTCCTCATCTCTACCCGATGCTGTTGGCTTAAGCAGTGGCTTCAGGTGGCAGCACTGGCAGCAGCAAGAGGAAGGGTGGCTGAGTACTAACCCGAGTAAACCAGCTCAGGAGACTGGAGGTGGCTCGTGTCCTCTGTCCTAAAGCAGTGTTAGTGTATTTGAGGTTAAAGTGAGAGCATTTGGCAGCTGAGGAGAGAAAGCATCTGGTTCTGCATCCAAAGGGATGACTGAGTCTTGTCCGAGACTTTGCCTGGCAGCCGCGCTGCAGCTGATTTGCAAACGTTTGCTGATCCAGAAGCCCGTGGAGCCGGGGTGGCGCGTACGACAGTACTCACATCTCCCGCTGTGTACCATGGGCTGTGGGATAGCGTATTCTCAGCTTGATTGTGACTCCCTTTTTATTAAAAACATGGACAACAGCTATTAAGTGCATTTGATTTTCTACTATAATTGCATTAACATTGTAATCGTCAGTTTGGAGATAGTATGGTATGTGAAGTCAGTAGAGTCCACATATGTGCCTCCAGGGCTAATATTTAATCTAGTGTTTTACATGTGTTTTTCTTCTTATTGTGATGTTATTGTAATTAGGATGGTGGTTTGTATTATGGTATTAATGAGTAATCAGCACCCCATTGTGCTAAACATCAACAAAGACATAACACTGTCCTCATCCCTAAGACATTGCAACCTAAATATATATATATACAGTCTTTTTCAAGCAATTATGAGGAAGAGTATAATAAGAACTAAGCCTGGAGGCTCCAGAGCTGCAAGAAAGGAGATTGGAGATGCCTTTCAGAGATGCACAAGCAGTTTTTGAATAAGCATTGTACTTTCTTTCTGTCCTTTAGCAGAATATGTGTCTCTCTTTTATAGTAAAAAGCACAAATTTTCAACATTGTAACAAAAAAAATCATCAATTCATTCTCTGAGGAAAGGAAAAAAAATTAAACATTACATTTTAGTATGGATGAAATGAGATTTTTGACTCTCTGTCTTCCTGTACAGATATTGCCCAAATATCCAGTCACAAGGATGTGCTTTTGATACTGCTGTTTGTGTGCCTACATTACTGGCATCATGAAATAAGTTCTGATATCTGCTATGGCACGGAAATGTTCTTGGTTTACCAACATTATCATGTCTTCTGTCTTCTAGTCTTGTTACAAAACCAGACTTCTTAAAGCACTAAATGTGCAAAATAAATGGCATCTTCCTTTCTGAACAATTTTTAACCCTTTTTTTTCCCATCTGAATGCATCAACTGTCTTAATGCAGCTGTCTTTCATCCACTCTCAACAATCATGTATTAGAAGCTGGCTTTTAAACCAGAGTCTGGAAGAAATGGTTGTGTAGATAGGGCTTTCTCGCCATGCCATTGCTCCTTCTTATTTCTGAATTAATAACAATGGCCTGCTTCTGTATTTTGGCTTTTTCAGCATATTGAGCCTCTCAATGCACGTTAAGAAATTTGGGCAGATGGTCATCTATCTGTGTTAATGATTGCAGCCCAAGTTAGTTTATGTATCATCATTTCTTTAAGCTGTAATATCTCCTAAGGCACTGGACAGTTTGACGCAAAGCTGTGCAATTAAAAACAATTATGTAAAGTTTGTGTACCATTGATATTATAAACAACACAAAGTTTAAGCAAGCTGCACAGTGAGCTGAAGGGAAATGAACCTCATTCTTTGGACAGGATTGCATCACAAGCCGTTATCCAGTCACCAGGCTTTAAAGGTCATTTCTCCGAGCAACTGATACACGTATCAGAAGTATTTGATTACAGATACTACAGTCGTTATCTTTCAAATTCATGGCAGATCAAAGGAACATATCATATTTGAAAGAGCTTGACCCTGCTGAAGGGTTAAGCTCTACTGTTGAAGCTGGAATTGAACAAGCAACAAGTAAATTTTGGATGAAAAGCAAAACTAGATATCCTCAAAGAAGAATAGGGATAGACAGCATTTAAGAAGCATTCAAGAAGCATTCCAATGTATTTATTTCCATGTGTACCAAATTAACTTTGGGAAACAAGTTAGCTCTACCATGACCACACCTGAATGTTCTGATTACACGCCAATTTGTTGTGTAAGGCAAAAACATTTTTTCCCTCAGATTTCCATTCATTAACGTGACTTTGATTTTTTTTTTCAGATTAAACGAACATTTAAATTCCTTTGGCAATTAGGTATAGTTTTGTTTAACTATGTTTTTCTAATTTGCAGAATTATGGTTATTTTTACTGTGTGTCTTATAATCATTGAACCCCAGTATTGATATTTTGCCATTTTGTGAACTGAACTAAAGAAAACATTCAGAAATGAGAACTTGCATCATTTTTCATGATAACAAAAAGAACCTGTACATAGTAAAATGGCATCAAATACCTCATGGAATGGATCTTGAAATCAATATAACTTGTCTTGAATTTAAGGCTGAAAATAGTATGAACTCGTGTTTGAAGCCAAGCCTCAACCATGACAATGGCTGAAAACAGGAGCATTGGAAATGGAATGTTGGTTTTGCACAGCCCTATAATTAGGCTCAGATTGTAAATTCTGACCTCCCAGGCACAGTGGGTTAAATGTTAACACTGACTCCAGAGAGCTAATATCCAAGGAGTGGCTGTGGAAGCAGAGCCAATCATCAGGCTCCAGACCTCAAGATTTTATGAAGAGTAACTATACTTGCCTAGTCATCACAGCACCTGCAGTTTCCCTGACTGGTCACTGTTTCCAGCAGAGATGTTTTGTCCTGTGGGTTAAATGTTTCAGTCTATCACCAAATCAATAAAACTTTATTTTTTGTCTTCAGGCATGGCTTTTGCTCTTACACCGAAGGATCTTTCATCCTGAAAGCTGGCAGCAACATAGGAAACAGGATCCATACCATCACTGAGCGAACGGCTGTAATAGAGGGAAAAAATAAGGTATGATTCCTAGGAGCAGATACTCTTTCTGTGTGACAGCTTGTGTTGAAAAGGCACTGTAAGATGCTGTTGAGGTTACAGTAAAGGAGCCAGAATTTTTATATTGTTTAGATTTGAAGAGCTGCATACATGCAATTAACTTCCATACTTGGTGTTTATCTGCTGAGATATAGAGATGTATTTATTTCTGCATGCAGTCATATTAAGGTAAGTGACATGCCAGGAGAGTGTATCAGTGGGATTTACCACATCTACTGATCTGTAGTATCTTGGGGCACCTCAGGAGCACAGGGGCAGGGTTCCAGGCCGTCTTTCTTCATTTTGTGATATTGCACAATTTCCTGTTGTTTTTCCTATGAGAATTAAACAATTTACTCTCATTAGAGGATTTATTCACAGATGTGGTCCTGGATCATTAGATGACCAGGTCCTTTCTTGCAATAAAAAATTTAAAGAGCCAAATGAATCCAGATTACAGAAGCAAAGAGAAATCTCAGTCAGAGACAGCATGGTGGGATTCATCCCAGCTGCATTAACTGCCTGAATGATAAGTGTCTAGTCCAAGTCAAGCATCCCTTTATGGGCCACAGGGGGATGCAGGGACTGCTGAAGGATGAGTAGGTCTATCGTGTGTTGGTGTCTAATATGGGAGACAAAGCCAATGAGACTAATTTGCCAAGGGCCATGGAGGATTCTCCATCAATTAAAGCCTTCTAATCACTATGTTTTCCTAAAGGATGCCCTAGATTAGCTGCATTTCCCTGGGTTGTATGTGAGACTCATTTGGTGTGGTTGCATAGCCTGTGCTATGGAGGAGCTCAGGCAAAGATGCACAACGCCATGTCACTGTCACAGCATCTGGTTTCACAGACTAGTTTTACTAGTGGCAGTAATGGCTGAAAAGATACATTTTAAAGCCTACGTTATTCTAGACCTGTCATTTCTAAGGACACTGAAAAGCTTTTTGTCATTCTAAGGTCACTAGGGATCTAGGTCTTTCCTTGACGGCTGCCTTCAGTGTTCTGCATGTGAAAGTGGATATAAACTGTGATTACTCTCATGTTAGGGCCCTTTCACACACCGCAGAATAAACAGGGCTTTGCATGCAGCCAAGAATCGGGCCTGGGACTGCATTTTCTCCTGCTGTTGTATTACTTAGAAAGTACCACAGGTGTTCATGGCGCTGATCCAGCACGTAGGAACAAGCTGGATCCCAGTGAGGCATTTGCTCTATTTATCTGGCCATCTCTAAGTGCTTAAAGATCAAGACAGAGATGGGAGAAAAAAGCTTCCTAGGGGAGACTATCATAGGAAAGCACATGAAAAATGAGACATAAGGAGGGATTTGAAGGAGGAAAGGGAAATCATTGCAGGCACAGGAAGACATAGTCTATTCCAAAGGGGGAATGATGAACAAAAAATTATGAGAACCAGTTATTTTCCAGAAAGCATCTGGCCATGCTATGGGTGAAGCCCTACCTGTTTACAGGGTGCAGAAGGATCTGTCTAAAGACTAGACCTCATTCTCCTTGTGTGCCATGCGTTTTGGAGTCAGCGGAAGAGGAGTGGCTGAAATGTCAAAGCAACTTCCAGTCAACAAATAAATTCCTCCCCAGAGGAAGAAGCTAATAACGGGTCCTTGTGGCAGAACTGCAGGTTTTACTTGAAGTCTTTGGCAAGCAGCCCTTTTTTAAAACTGTGCCTAGAAATGAATCAAGGAATGGTCTTTGCATGTGTCACATGGAAAGTTTTGCAGTGAAACTTTGTGGTTCTCCTCGGTATTCCTCGTCTTCATGCTGTTTAGTTTGACTAAGAAAGGTCTACCTTGCATTGCTTTATTCCCCTATGGGGAAGTGGAAGTTAGTGAAACAATCTCTTTGCTCAGCTTTCTCACAGCTTTTCTAAGGTTTCTTCATTTCTGCTGCTCTTTCATAGCTTTTGAAGCACAGCTGGATTGCTATTGTAAGTAGAAAATGCTCTCTAAGCCTGGGTTCCCGGCCAAGCTGTGAGTTGCATGATTTGTGCACACAGAGCTGCTCTAGAGCATCCAGGTTGTTTTGTTTTGTTTTTTCATGGGAATCTATAGCTTTTCACTCTTTGCAGTCCAAGAACCATTCTTGGTCTCCCAGAGCAAGCTCAAAGGGACACAGTTCAGACAAAACCCTTCCTCAGCTGCTGGGATATTGTAAGATTGTTAATAGGACTGAGCTCTCTGAATGCAGCATGTCATCACAAGTGTCTGGCTCTGATGGACTGCTACTGTGAGCAGTTCTGCTACTGCAAACAACTATGAAGAGCTCTCTGAGGCACTTCCACATCAATGGAGTCCTGCTATCTAAACAGTGTCTACCCCACTTCCACATCCAAGCATAGCAAGCGTGGTAAAAACAATCTCAAAGCTCAATGGAAACAACAAAGACGTAGGAGACAAAGCAGTAGGAAATGGATGAAGAAACTCAAAAAGTTGCACATTTGGGTTAGCATGAAAGGAGAAATGAGGGTAACCACAGGATGAGATTATTGTAATCAAGGGGGAGATGCACAAGGAATGGTCAAAAAGTTTCTTTTAGCAATCAAGGTAGCTGTTTTCACCTTGCTTAAAGACATTGTGCCAGTTCCACCCATTTCCTGTATGTGCAACATCTGAGTCCCTCCGGTTTGGCTTTTCACTGTGGTAGGTTGATTGGTTGTTTGTTTGTCTGTGGTTATCAAGGTAGCCACAAGTATATTTCTAAAGTTAGAAAAACCTCAAACCCTGTGTCTGTACAGTTAAAGTAATGCAGGAAGCCTGTGCTACATTATTCTTCTGGTGACAGAGAAACTGTGACAACAACAGTGTTTTGGTAACGTTTCCGTTGAAGCCTCTCTAAATGGCCATTGAGAAACTTGAGTGGTGTAGTGGAAGACCTTTGTAGCATAAGCCGTAATATTTAATCATAAGGCAACTCTTGAAGTGATTTGATTCCCCCACCCAACATTTTCATTCTCATTTTGTTGGACATTTCAGTGACTTCCTACAAAGTTGGGCTATTCTTAGGCTTATCATGTGAACAGGTCACAGACACTCTCCTGTCATTCAGCTGCTAAAAAACATCACTTCTCAGTGTTCCCAGCTAAAGCTAACTGCTATGTATAACTCAGGGCTAATGCTGATTATTATTATCCTTAGCATGAGCAGTGTTCATTAAAATGTAAATCTGTGAATGACCTGCAGTAATGGGGTACAAAGAGCAGGTGTATTCAGTGGTATCAGTGTGTATGTATCTGGTTTATGTTCTCTCCTATGTGTGCAAGCACAGACTGGTTTATCAACAGCTTTGAAAGAAGAAGTCAGTACTCCTTGTACAGGGGTACAAGGGATAGGGAGCTGCAGGAGAGGTGGACAAAGATCCTGGGCATGGAGAATGTACAGAAGGTGACTTCAGATGAGAGACAGTAGAAGGTGTTGGCCAAGAAGAAAGGATGATAAATCCAAGGGAAGGATACAGTAGACCGGAGGGCAGTTGAGTGCAGGGAAAAGTTGGAGCATGTGGAACAAAACCCCCTTTTTTTTGTAAATAACCTACTAGAGCCACATTCTGGAGAACCTGAAATGGGACAGAAAGTCCCTGACTGTCCCATCCCTCTGCTGCTAGCAAATGTTGGGGTCCCGCTGATGATAACAGGTACCATGAGAGCTGGGTCTGTGTCACACTGCATGCCACCAGGACCTGTGCATAAAGAACAGTAATGCATGAAGTTGTGGTTTATCACTCATATATGTATGTGTATGTAGATATATATATGCATATGGCCTTGTTTTCCACTGCATAAATACCTTACTGACACAAGTTTTTAGTGGTTCCATCCCTTGTGAGTGACAAAGCCACTTGACTTCAGGGAAAATGGAAAGTAATGACCCCATAACAAGATTCTGCAAGACCAAACCTAGGCTCGCTCTTGTCCATCTCTGGTTTGGCTGGCAAGGATGGGTCAACCTGGCATGTGCTGATGGTGGGTAGTATTAAAAACCGTGACTATCCAACATAAAGGCACAATGCAAGATAGTCAGAAGAGTCAATACCTCTTGAACATGACCAATAAGTTGTGACCATGAAAAAGTGGATGGGTCCACCCCTCCTGCATCTTCTATGCCGAGCCCTAAACCATGTCCCCTCATTACTAATGAGACGAGGAAGCATACGTTGTGTCTGCTCTCAGTACCTACACATGCCAGCTGTCTGGCCAGTACATCCGTGCTGATTGGCCATCTGGAACCCAAAGCAAAATAGAAAGCTGTTTAGCTAACTACAGCACCACTTATTTTGTTCTTTCTCCTCTACTCAACAGCTGGTTTTCGTGAAATGCATAAGATCATATGACCTTTGAGTTGTCTGTCAATTTTGGTTGAAATTGGGCAATGGGTTCAAAACTTACTGAGGGGAGGATACTGCCAGACAGATGGACAGGCTGGCAGACAGATGGACAGACAGACAGTGTGATCTTCCTAGGAATCCAGGCTAAAGATAGCAGTGGGAACATAGCTTGCCTCTCTTTCAGCACATCGTAACTTCTGCTGGGGCCTTCCCGAGTGCTACTAGAATCGCTGTCAACACTTTTAAGGAGATTGCTGGGAGGTGCCAGCTGAGCCGAGCCCTTGCTGAGATTAAAACCAGCAGAACTTGGCACCTGCCTCTACTGAGCTGCTGCTCCCTCCAGCTCCTGAGGTCGATCCCCTCCCTTGGTGTGTGAGGGAGGTGTGAATCGAGCACTGCCTCGCTCTGCCTATAGCTGGGGAAGGAGAGCAGGGGATGCCCATGGAATAGCTGTCTGTAGCGTGGTCTCCTCACCAGTCAGCCGGCTGCATTCAGTCTCATGGTCTGTTCGAGCTGGACAACATGGGGCGCAGAGGGAAACCACAGCTCTAATAGCAGTGACTCACCTGTCTGAACCTAGGGGGAACGGGGTGCTGTCCTGCCTGTGGTCATGTCCTGCTACTGATGATATTTTGGTCTGTCTTCTGTGGTGGTCCTGAAGGTGGAGTGTATTCTCCAGAGGTTTTGCACTGATGCTTCTCGCCAGCACGTGAGGCATGCAGATCTTATGTCTTTGGCACAAGCAGAACAAGCCAATGGTCTGCTGCCAGTATTTCAACATGGGTCTTCCTAAATAATAATCCTTTAGCCAAAGGATTTATCCAAGGGGAGGAGGAGAGCATGTTTTCATTTATTTAATATTTTTTTTAACAAATACATTTTCTTAAAAGCATAACGAGAAGGGAATAACAATATTTGGCAGACTTGCACTAGCCTGCTCAATGCTGAAAGGACAGTATTTTGTTTTTTAAATGTATTTAATTGTACAGGTGTTTTAGAGGAGTTAGCACAGCAATCTCTGGATAGAGCATGTTTATGCCTGTGTCTGCAGAGGCCTTCTAGGAGTCAGGAAACAGTCAATTTACCAACCATTTTCAGAAACCTCCTCCTGCTTCTCTGCCGTCAGCTGGAGCAGTGGGAATCCCCTATCTAAGCTACTTTGGGACAAGAGAAATTCAAGCAGACCTTCCAGGGGAAAGATTGACCCACCCTGACTCCAAGCACAGCGATCATGCCAGTTAGAGTCCTTTGCGCTCTTTTTTTTTGCCCCCAGTCTTCTCCTCATCAGTTTCTACCATGAACACATCTGTAAATTCCTCTTCCATCTCTCAGGATTTCTGTTTTATGCCTCTTTTATTTGCTGGCAGAAGCAGTAGCAGTATGGGATTTACTTCCCTTATCCCTGGCTTTGAGATGAGCCTGTAGTGCAGTGCTTCAGCTGAGATGATGGGTGCAGAACGGAGGAATAAAGGATCAAAGCTTTGGTGTTAAATGGAGTTTGTGGACAAATGGTGCTCAAGATGCCAAGCACACCAGGAAGGATTTGCCCTGTTCTGTCTGATCATGGCAGCTGGATTCAGACTTTCTGTGTATAATGTGGTTGCAAATCAAGTCCTGAAACTCTCTGTTGCGAAGCCAGACAAAACAAGGCTGCAAGAATTTTTTCTCTTCCTCCTTTCGCAGCAGTAGCTGTATAGAGCAACCATCTAGCACAGACGGATCTCAAACAGCCATTATTGCTCAATAAACAGCAACATGCCAGGCTTAGTTTTGTACACACTTCTTCTCTGGTGGGTTTTGGCTGGCATCCACAATGCAGAACGCAGACTGCACCACTGGAGGGCTCACAAACTATTTAAAGAGATGTTATCTTATCCTTATGACTAATTTATAAGCTAAAAGATTTATGCAGGGACATGTTGTCTCTAAAATATCTATTCTCATGTAAAGACAGTCTTGCTTTTTCCTAGACACTATGGCTCTCTCTGCCTTAGTCAGGTAAACATACCAGTGACTGCTCTCTGGCACTAAGGCCTGTGTTCATAACGTTTATCTCCCTTACCCCCCAAAAGACGCTGGCTGCGTGGAAGTTGCCTGTTGGGACTGATGCTTGGCCCATGCTAGAGGAGTATTTGGGACAGTGCAAGTTGGTCAAAACCAAAACAATGCTGGGGAAAAGCATTGAGTTTAAATTACTGAATTTCAGTGCCAAGTGATGTTCTCTAAGGTCATTTAATATGCAAGAAAAGGCATAATTATATAACTACTCCAGTCAGTCACTACAGTCATACTGCTTAAGTGTAACTGTATGCACTGTCCTCAGTGTAATAAAAGTAATAATCACATCATAATGGTCTGGAACACTAAATTTTGGATAGCGTGCACAATTTTTCATTAAAATCTAATACCTGATATTGTCAGGACACAATATAGTTTGGTACTTCAGAAAAATTTCCAAACCATTGAACTAATTGTGGGAGGAATAATTGACATGAATTTTTGAGGCTCAGAAATGTGCCTGTTCTGGATGTAGTAGGATAAAGACAGGTGCCCTAAACTCAGAGAGTAAGACCCCTCACTTCTTCTTCACTGTGTATTTCTGGTCACTGTTCCTACCTGGGTAAATTGCTATGAGGTAATACCAATAAACACAAAAAATACTGATTTTGTGGTGGAAAGTCTGGGATGGCAGAAGCAGTGTTTGACCACCCATGTTAGTCCTCTGGCAGATGTTATGGGACTTCCTTCTATTCTGAGTTAGTGTTGATAAAACAGCTGCAGGATCCTGCCGCTGGGCCCTGTGTCCACACTTTACAAAATTATGTTTAAAAACTGGAAGGAATTCAAAGAGAATGACAAAATATAGACAGGGCTGGACCCACACTTTATAATTAGGAATTAGTAGAGGTCAGCCTACTGAATTTAGCAAAACAGGATGATTTTTTCTTTTAAGGGCTGTAATTATATATCTGGCATTACTGAGCCCCTTTCATCTCACAGAAAAGACAAAAAGGTTAGAAAAATTCTAGCTGGAAACGAGAGGTAGCTTGTTAGCATTCAGGTAGCTGACCATTGAGACAGCTTAACAGGGTAGAGATGCTGTTAGCATCACTTGTAGTCTTGAATTCACCATAGGGTAGTTTTCTAAAACAAATAAACCAAAATCAAACAACTTGAATCCACTGTGTTTGCTTGAGGAGTAGGAAAAGTAATAGACTCTTGCTACTAAGGAATGTTTTGGGAAACCAGAATATCTATATTATCTAGGGGTTCAACAATGAGTTTGGGTATAGCCATGAAGTCTCTGAGCAGGAGACAGAAGCTGTGCAAATGTTCAGCCAGTGTTTATGTAGAACTGTAGATAACTGGTCCTAATTTATTACTGACTCCCCCTCTTGTGCTTGTCTCTGGACTCCAACAATCAGGCAGACTTAAAAGAATGTATTAATTGCACAAAAATGATTTTGAAGGTTTTTAGAAAAGCCAAGTAATTCCAAACAACAGGATTCTGCGGCCACACAATTTCCTTTCGTCACTATCCCAGCTCTGCCTGTAACTCCAGCCAACACATGTTTTACAGAAGAAGTAAAATGGAGAAAAACAAAATAAAGCTACTAAGTCGTATCTAAGAGCATGTCCCACTGCTGAGCTTCATGTGTGTGCCCCATGTCTCAGCTCTATGTCAGAATGACACTTAAATGTTTCTGCATAACTTTCTTCTTTCACTTGGTGCCCAAGCCATTAGACCATGGCTTTCCATCACCATGAAGGTGTAAGTCTTCTTATTACAATAATTTTTATTTTTCTAAAGGTGCATCAAGTGTTGTTGGTCACTGGCCTTCCAAGCTCTCATCTTGCAAGTCATATCACTTTGTGAAAGTATTTAGTGTGCTGAACCTCTTAATATGGTGATAGAATGTGATGTAAAGAAACCAAAAATATTATTATTTAATAATAGAAATATTAAGTCCAAGAAGAGGAAATATTCCAAAAGAGAATGAGTGAACATCTCTTTTGTCCCTGTCTTCTCTCACCTGACGCTCACTTGAGAAAATGGACGAGAAATAAAATTAATTTAGTGCCAAACGGAGCTAATATTTTCCCAGCATTATCCAAGTACCTGAGGCCTTCCTCACCTATTCCCTTTGCAGTCTGGCTGCCCTAAGGCTGCTCATCTCCTCTGGTGAACCATGTTGTGTCACGTTTCATGTTTTGTAGCGTATCATTACATCAGCAGCAAGAGACAAATCAAGCTGAAAGACACATTCAAAGATTATTTGCTCTGATAATACAAGGGTCTCCCAAGGAGCTTGTACTGAATGGAGAGACTAGATCATGGAACTGTCAATGGTGACTTAGGAAAAAGAGAGGGAAAGGTCTGAGCTCCTGATCCAATGAGAGCTAAAACTTTTCTTTCTTTTGCAGACTGCTAGCACTCTCGTTGTAGCTGAAGCCGAATCTTCTGGGATCTACAGCTGTGTAGCATCCAATAAAGTGGGAAAAGCTGAAAGAAATGTCAGCTTTATTGTAACAGGTAAGACCTAGTCCCCACTAGAGCCCAATGTGTTTCCTGGTCCTGGGATTATAACTGTTAGGCTGTTGTGGCTTTTTCATACACCACAGTTTCAGAATTGTTGTAATGTGTGCATCTGTAAACTGATACCGTACTTTTGGGTGATCCTGGAAGAGTTTTTCACAGCAGTTGGTCTGGATTTCTAAGAAAGACACCAAATTTGGTGAATGACTCATCCCTCCGTCAAATATCCTACCATGACACAAATAGCTCACAAATACAGCAACTTGTAATTTCCCCTTTTAAATCACCTATACTCTGCAATCATTCCATACATGACATTTTACTGTATTTTCATACACCAGTAAGCCAGTTTCGTGTGTGACACTGATGGTATCTATAACCTCATCCTGCTGCCAACCAGGAGATCTCATAATGTAGTGCCCAGAGCAGTGCCAGCATCTGTAGGCAGCGTGGTGCCAGAGGAGAGATGAAGTGGTAGTTCATAGAGCACCTAGGCTGATGTCAACTTTCAGTGTAGGTCATTAAAGACAAGCAATTCATTCCGAAATATGAGAAAAGACAAAAAGGTTAAAACATTCCAATACTTTAATCCCAAAATCATAATCTTGAAGCTGAAAAGGAAAAATTATTTTAATGTATCCCATTTATTTTTTGTTGTTTCTCTTATCTGTTTCTGTTGTCAGTCTCTTGCTTATCATTCTGATGAATGATTTTAGTGAAAAATTCATTCTGCTACTATACTGAGAGATACCAAAAGAGAGTAGACACACACTCACTAGATCTGGTTAAAAAAAAAGACTTCTTTGAAAGATGTCCTCTTTACAATTTTGTGGACCAAAATTTTAATTTTTTAAACATTCTGACTAGTTGTAGTAATACACTTGCACATATAGAAAGTACTGATTATATATAATATAGAAAACTGTTAACAAGCATGAGAAGCAGTTATTGAAGTGTAAACAGGTAAGTGACACATAGGCAGGTTGTTAAAATAGAGAAACAAGAAGAACATCTCCATGTTCTGTTAATGGATGTGACAAGAACTTTTGCCACCTTGAAGATGTCTGCTATCCCCACTCTCAAGTCACAGTTTTGCTTTTGTCCTTGTCCTTACATTGTATCTGTTTGGACAGAAAGCTAAACACCACCACATAGTTCTCCATAAATTAACGTGCCAGTGGAGTTGTATTCTCATCTTTATGTGGGGACTTCACATGTAGCTTTGAGAAGTCACTGAGAGTCACTCACTCAGGCTGTTGCTCTTTTAATGTGCAAGATGCTGAATCTGGCCTTCTCTAGCTCTTAGTCCTCAGTCTTCAAAATGTCCATGGAAGATCCTGAAACCAAATGAAGTTTGATAGGCACCATTCACTGTACCCAAATCTCTCTTTCAAAGTTTTGGTGGCAGTTTCAGATATTTTAGTGCTGTGACGTGGAGGAGTTTCCCTACTTAGATCTTGACCGGTGATAGAAGGAAATCCTTCTCCTTGGTACCAAAGCTTGCATGAGAACATGCAGAATATTATTAATTTCCTTTGAAAACTCTTGTATTGGCTGGTGTTCAGAAAGAGGAGTGTCTGCTTTATTATGGCTTGGAAATTCTTAATAACTTGACTCGTAGCAAACTTTCTATATAGGGCGGTGAAGTTGAAATGCATTTGTCCTTTGATTTCCTGGAGCTGAGCACTTCAATTGACATGGAAAGTCCTGATCATCCACTGACACTCAGTGGCCCTGATTGAAGGCAGTTTGTTTAAACAATACTGCTGTTTTGTCCTTAGAAAAATCAAGTTAGGCTCATTCTTCTCTTTGTGCACAGAGTGCATCAGTCGGGCTTGCACAGTGTAGTCATAATTCTCCTCCATCAGGCTGAGACCAAACTGCTGTGGCTGGGTAACAGCCTGTGTTTCACGTCAATGAAACAAATGCATCCAGCATTTGCTGAAAAACACATTGAGGGAACAAAAAACCGAGAGCCCTAACGGCTGATGGATGTGAACAGGACACTGCAAAGTATTTCCTTCTGATGAGTCCAAAACCAATACTTCAGGTCTCGTGTGACAGCTTGGGGCTAGTTTATCTTATGTTGTTGGGTCTGCTGGCGCCATATGAAGATAGTCTGAACCACACAAAAGTGTAAGAGAAGTGTCTAAGCAGGACAAGGTGATCCTGTGATCCCATGTAGGAAGAGGAGCTGCTGCCCTCTGTAAAAGGGGCAAGCCAGAAAGGACTCCAAAGAGCAGATGGAGACAGCCCGTCCTGAACAGGAAGAATCCCTTTCCATGGAGGCAATGTCCTTCAGACTTGTCCTGGGGATTAGAAAACACACGTGCTCAAGTGAAGCAGTCGTGGTGGTGTGAGAAGTCTCTTTTCTATAGGCAGAAACCGTTGGGAAGGTGGTGGGAAGGCAGAGCTTGTCCCAGCAACCCTAGTTCGGCAGTGGCGTGTTCCACTCTTTCCAGGAAAGGTAGATCTGAGGAGATAAGTGCAAGAAGGTATAGCAGAGAGGGCCCAGTAGGAACAGGCCCTTTCTTAAATTATTGCAAATGTCATTATTTCTGGGCTTGAAGTGCAACTTGCGCATGTGTGTCTGGGAGGTTTGAGAGTGGTATAGTTTTATACCCTGTGCCTGAGGCTGTGGGACAGGAAGTCCATCGGCTCTGCCATAGCTTTCCTTTCCTATGGCTTCTGTCAAATGGACATTTTTGGGGTGTTGCCACACTGACTTATTTCTAAAAGCAAATCTTTTTTCAGGGCACAGAAGTAGCTGTGAGACTTACATAAAAGCGATGTGGAAAGGTGATTACTGAAGGCTTTCCTGCTCACTGATACAGAAGCAATCTCTGTAACACCACCTTTAAGCCAAATTTAACTGGGGTAGCCCCCTTCCCTCCAGCCTGCCCCTTTCCCTACATTTTGGGCTGTTTTGCTGGCACACAGCAGGCCCATGGGTGTGTTTGCAATTACAGAGGGTGAAACAGGAACAGCTCTGCCTTATCTCCCTGGTTTCCCAATGTCACTAAGCGCATTTTATTTTGAGATTCCTGATGGTGCTTGGCAAAGATAAACAAAATCTTCCATCAGGAAACCTGGGAGCTATTTCCACAGGAAGCTTCAAATCACTAAAGTAAATAAAACTCTTTTACATTATTCCCAGCCATGTTATTTAGCTAGCCTGAGTCTGTAACAATTGGTGAGAGGTATCATATATTAGGGGGCTCGTACCCTTTAAACAAATGATTCTCTTGGAATCCTGTACATTTTGCTTTTGTCCCTAGATTTTTCAGAAAATAGTCTTTCTTCATAGAAGACACATCTAGGAAGAGCTCCAGACCCGACAATATGGAAGTAGTTGCAATTATATTATTGTGCTGGCACGTTATCCTTTTACGTTAAAAATAGCTCATTTGCTTCAGTCCCAAGGGATTTTTAGTTTCATCTTAAGAGTTTTGCTTGGCTCTTCCTAGCATATGCTGAGTACTGGCATCTCAAAAGCCAAAAATGTGCAGTATTTCAGACCTGTACCCTGGCTTTCCCAAAATATATCAGTACAATTTGAGATGTTCTGTGAGTAAGATGCAGCAATTTCTTTCATCCAAATACTTACTCATGATCAAAACTTTGGACCCTTGATTGGATTTAAGTGTATATGAATTCAATGCTGTTTAACAAAATTAATCACAGGATTCATTTCATCTAACTTAAGCCTTAATGTTAGGTATCTAAGCCTAAACTGGTCATGTAGGATGTCTTCTCGGTTAAATGTGAGGGATTGGGATCTCTGGAACTGGGCTCATCTTGAGGCGATGGGTTGCATTGCCCTCTGTCACTCCATGGGCTGTAAACTTTTATCCATACACAGAACAATTATATTCAGGCAGAAGTCTGCATTTTGATGGCTTAGGCTAAATACGCTGTAACCCCTGTAGTGAAAGGTTTAATCTTAGTAGCACTTCCAGTCAACACATTCTTAAGTGAGACCAGAATCTGGTACCATGCACCCTCACATATCAAAAATGATGCTGGTGATAGTCACTCATAGATGAGTTCACTAAATTTAGTTTTCCTTATAGTTTTGTTTGCTGGAGAGAGGAAAAAAGAGGATCCCAGTGATGTATAAGAGGAAGAAGTCAACACACAGGCTTTAATATCCAGACTAGTATGTTAGTGTCACTACCTCCATTAGGTTGATCTTTGGACTACACAGCTGAACTGCAGCTGGTGACAGGCACACACTTTGCTCTCACTGCAAGGGCACAAGGACTTCAACAGAAATCAGGCCTCTCCCTGGAAGCCATCTACAGTCAGAAGAAATTTCAATCCAGGACTTGCAGGAGCTCATTTACCCTGTATTTAACACTCAGAGATAAGTGTGGAAAGAGGATATTAAGGGGAGCAACTGATGCCAGAGTTTCAACAGGCAGAACTTTGTTTGAAGGGCAGCGATGAGCAGTTTGTGTTTGTGGTTCCCCTGGGGAGGCAAGGCAGCTCAGTTTGTATTGTGGGGATTTAGGGACAAGCTTTCTGATGGAATGGTCAATCGATGAAAAGGTATGGAAAGAAGGTGTGGGATACTATTCACTGGAGACCAACTCTTTAAGTGCCCCTGCTACTGTGACATTAAATCCGAAGAAACATTGGTAAACATGGAACTGAATGAAAGACGGCATTGAGTTGTTCATGCTCTAAGAGACAAGAAAAGAAGGCATAATTCTTCCTTATGAAAGACAAAACCATTCTTACGGTTTTGAGTCAAGTTCACAGCCAAGTGCCGTAGCAATTAGCAGTAATTTAGCAGTGAAAGAACAATTGAAAATGGCCAAAGTCGATGTCACTTGACTGAGAAGAAGGAAATGACTTTATCAGAATATTGGCTACAAATAAATGCAGAGAGGTTGTATTCTAGGAGTAAAACTTGGAAGTGCTTTCTCTCAGGAACTTTCACTGAGGCTGGTGGCGAAACTCTCCCTCGCTGGAGGGATGAGCCCCAGGTGGAGGTGGTCAGCGCTGCCGTGGGTCTGCATGACTACCCAGGTAGAAGAAGCTGCGGTAACCTTACAATAAACTGCAAACATGGCTTTTTCAAGTATGAATATATACATCAGTGGCTAAATTATCCCTGCCTAAACTATCTGACATGAAAAATCCTTGTATAAACCTAGGACTTAGTAAATGGTTAGTGCAATGAACCTTCAAGTCTCTCAGGTGGAAATATTGTTCACTTATGTTTAATGCCAAGCAGCCTGAATGGAGCGATCCTAGTGCTGCCCACACACAGCTGGCCACCCAGGTCAGCAGATACTGTTTCTGCTTTCCTTTTGGGTGTCTGACAAACTTTAAATGCATGGCAGGCAAATATCTATTTTCCAAGGGAAATCTCAGGCATGTAATCACAGATTCAGTAATTTCTCAGGATTTGAAACATTTTTAGGAGAGAGACATAATTTGTCTGAATACTCATGAATAGCAAGAAAACAATATAACCAAGAATGATGAGCTGCAGTATTTTTCTACTGTCCCCTTGAGATTCATTTTCTCTCATGCAGCTCACAAACTGGAACTGAGATCAGAATTTTCCTCCTTTTTCATAGCCCCACTGCGCTGTCTTTAAATAATTCTGCTTTTGGTACCTTGCCCCAGTCTGTCTTATCTTGGCATAACATTTATACAAGCTCAGTACTTCCAAGAGCAGCTTGAGTTTACACCAACTGATTGAGCCCAAGCGTCTCACAGCTCCAAGACAAATTATAAGAATAGCTGGAGCATAGCATATGAAAGGAAAGATTAGAGACTTCAGCAGGAAGACAACGACATTGATTAGTTCAAAGGCTTCCTGATAAAGGGGAAAATATATGCTGTGTTAATTTTGGCTCATTCATTTCGTATAAACTAAAAAGCGTTCTTGGTTTTTGACAGATGTACCGAGTGGATTCCATATTAGTTTGGAAAAAATGCCCATTGAAGGAGAGAATTTGATCTTGTCCTGTTCGGCCAACAAGTTCCTGTACAAAGACATTGCTTGGATTTTACCGAGGACAGTCAACAACCAAACTAAAGTAAGAAGATCTCTCAACAAGGAGTACTCCATCACCCTCACTCTGACCATCAAGAACGTTTCCCTGGCACACTCGGGCACCTATGCCTGCCGAGCAAGGAACATATACACGGGGAAAGAAGTGCTTCAAAAGAAAGACGTTACAATCAGAGGTGAGCACTGCAACAAAAAGGCTGTTTACTCTCGGATCCTCAAATATAAAAGCACAAGGAGTGATTGTACAACACAAAGCAATGTAAAACATTAAAGGACTCATTAAACAGTCACAGGTGTCTCATATCATCTTGATTTTTTATTACTGTTGCTACCTTTCAGGCCCTGAGGTGGTGCACATTCCCCCATGGGTTGGACGTAGGAGGAATAGCAAACAAAATCGTAACACGTGAGCTTCCAGTTGAGTTCAGACGGTGTTTTCTGCTTTGACAAGGCACGTGGAAGCTGGGGTTTGGAAGATCCCCTGTGCTACATTTTGCATGTTGTTGTTTTTTCGCTTGCTGTCTCCTACTGAGCGATAAGGAAAACTTTGGATCAATCTTTTCTTCCACTTTGATATCGGCCTCATCAAAACTGTCAAAGCTGAATAAACTGAGTAACTTTAAAAACTGCTCTTTTCAGTCAACAATGGACATTTAATAAGTTAACTTGAATGTGCAGAATGAGCACAATTCAGTTTGAGATTGACTGGACTATATATTTTTTATTTTAATCTGATCTTGATGGACTTATAAATATTACCTGCTGAGCAAGTTCTAATGCTTATTTATTTGAAATTATTTTCTACACTAAAGTACATTAATCTTAAAAAGTATCTTCTAAAGGAAGTGTGCAGGGAAGAAATAAAAATGTTGATATAATGCACAGACCTATCATATCATTTATAATAATGATGATTTTAAAACTGACAGACGCGAACCATGTTTCTCCAAATAAATCCAGGTAGACTTCCAGTTGCTGTGTTGGTCAATTTTTAAAGTCAGTTCTGCACTAATGTAAAAAGCTACTGAGAAAAGGGTGAATGTTGCTCCTGGCCTGAAGATACAGGAATTTGTAATGTTGTAATTATTTTATTAAATGAGAAATATTACACTAACATGACTGACAAGGTTGCAGCCAGCACAGTGAGTTCTTTAATATGTTTTTGAAAACACAAATTCAAAATTGAAACCATTAAAAATACTCATTGCTTTTGGTATGCAAATGACAATTGGATTTATTATGGGGATTAAGAACCAGTCAAACTGCTGAAGGAGAATTAAGGGCAACCTAAAACTTCCTTGTGAGCTTTTCCCCTTTTTTTTCCTTCGTCATGATTTTGCTATGAGATGTTTCTGTGTATTATAAATTCTGTATAAGGAAGAAGTTACTATTTTTAATAGATCTGATAACTTTATTTTTTTACAATACATAGCTTTTATTATTTTTGGTTACATTTATGATTGATCATTTATATAGCATTTACATAAGCCGTAACAAAACAGACCGTAGTGACCAAAATAGCTACAGCAAAGGAACAAAGTGGCTGTGCTTTTAAAATAGAGGGTGACAACATGACAGTTTCTTGCGCTTGGGAACTCACCAGACTATTTCCTCCTTTAGGTGTCGAGACTGTGTCCCACGGCTAAACTTGTCTTTCACGTGGGAATTGCTTTTGTCAAGTGTGAAAGGGTAAACAATAGCATTTCCCCATAATGCCAGTTTCATGGAGCCTAAAATGCTTAGAAAACAATTGATAACCTGGAAGTTGTCAGAGTAAAGAAAAGAATAATCATTTATATCTTGAAATGTCACCTATAGCCTGCTTGTATACAGTAGTTCTTTTGTTCATTATTAGTGTGATGGCTTCCAGAAACAATGTGCTCTTGCAAAGGGACCTGGGTCTCTTTTTTTTTCTTCCTAAGATATGCCTAAAAAGCAAGTGAAATCATTGGTGACTACTTAAAAATGGGGCAAGTGCGCTCTGCAGCATTTGCAAGTCTTCAAAAGAATTAAAATACAGAATCCCCTTTTTTATGAGGCTATTTTGTGAGAGGACATTTGATGGCAAGGTGGGCGGTGATGACAGGACGTTATGAATTTTCCATGGCCTTGGGAGCCGGAGCGCGATGACTTGTAGCAGCCAGTTGACAGGCAATATGAGTTTGGGTCAAAAAAAGAAAAAAAGATGTGGTGATTAGACTGTTCCTCTGTGAAATTGTTGTGAATCGCGATGATGTGTGTCACTGCTGGGTAGATGTCCTGCCAGCCCGGTCTTGACCAGTGCTCGGAGAGCCATGCTGTGCAAGGATGTCATAACATCCCGATGTGGCCACCTGTGTTGGGAGGCACAGAGAAACCTCACTGGAAACGTTCGAGGGAAGCAGTTCTTGGGGGCCAGATAAAAACTACTGATGTGACTTTTGATGTCCTGAGATGACTGGAGAATCTCATCGGTTTGGGGAGTTTCTCTGCTTTCTGTTGTGTAATATATTATTTAGGGAGAAAGGTGTGAATTATATTTCTTTTTTTTTTTTAAGTGTTAAAATTAAAGCTTGTATTTATATTTTTGTACTGATTAATAAAAATAAGTGAACAGACAACATAATCATAACAAAGGGCAAAAATGGACAGAATGCAAAAGTATACCCCAAAATGAACGAATTGTAATGTTTTCCCCTTGTTCGCCATTGTTTGCTTTTGGAAATGCAAATTCTCCCTCCTTACCCCCTTGGGTCAGCTGAGTGCTCTGACACCAGCGTCCCCTTCTCCCCCTGTCGCTCCCCTGGGCCAAACTCTGCCTACAATGAAGTTCCTTGGGGACACTGAGAGCAGAGTTTGGCCCAGCCAGGCAGTGCTTGTGGACAGGCACGAGGACTGGGGACGAGCCCAGGGGGCTGCCCTGGGTGCTGAGCCCTGCACAGTGTGTATACTGGTGGTTGGGGCAGCCCCTCAGCTTTGGGGTGAGCAGATCGGACGCTGGAAACTGCCCCCCTTGGCTTCACTGCAAAAATGAACGGGAGCAAATGGGGACAGTTTGTGAAAGAGAATAACCCTCAGGTTGACGAAGTTCTTGAAAAACCAGCTGATTGCAGCAGAGAAATTATTGAAAGTATGTGAATGGTAACTTAAGTTTTAAGCAAAAAAGTTTTTCTTAATATGAAAACCCATCTTTAGTGTATGGCTATAAAAAAAAATTAAAATTAATCACAAATAACTCACAGAACGTGTGATTTGCCTTTGTTGTGTCATCTTGTCCGCCTTCATTTTGGATGTCTGGGCTGGGGGTGTCCATCAGGGACCGCTGATAAATGTGAACTGGGGAGCTTTTCTCTTTGTGGGCATGTGGGTATGTCTCAGACAGTGCCTGTTCATAGACTGTGTTGTGAAAAATGATAACTATGTGAAAATCGAGGTGAGATGTCAATGAGAAGAGGGCAGTCTTCTTGTCTGCGAGGCAAATATTGTTGACTGTGTCATTGTGTAGGTATTTGATGAAGATTTTACCTTACAGCCTCTTGTATGAGCATTACTGTTTGGGAAGAGAGAACAGATTGTGTATTACTCTGTAAACAAAAAATAGCATTGCCTGTGGAAATTACAGACTTGCAGCTCAGAAAAGCCCAAACTGGTCATTTCAGGGTCATGACTATGCTAGGATTAATTTCAAGGGGTAAACGCATAACAAAGGTAGCCTACTTTAAAAGTGCTTTTAGTACTGCGGGGTTCATGCACGCTGCATAAGCTGGTGGTACCTAGGTCCTTAATTTTTCTGAAGGGTTTTTATGTACAGCTGGTAACAGAATAATTGTGAAGATGAAAATGTCTGACAGTTGGTTTTTCTAAAAGACTAGAGTATAATTTTCCAAACAGAGAGTGTCAGAAATTCAGCTGATGTTATACTTGAACTTGCTGTATCTACTGCAATCCAAAAGAAAATATATGCAAAGGGTTCGGTTTTGCCTTGTTTTGTTTTATTTTACTTCATATTTTGTAGTGTGTGTCTTACGATGTTAGTAATTGCTGATCCTGGCAGTGTCATGGAAGGGAAAGATTACAAATAATCAGTTCTTGCAAGACTGGGGAATTCCAGGGAACCTGCAGAGCATTTGCATCTGTGAGATTGCTCAGGAGCTCCCTGGATTGTCCATCACTACTTTGAAGGGACCAAAACACCAGAAAGGATCATGTGAGAGTTGCAAATGTGACAGAAAAATGTTGCCATATAATGTGCATAAACGTTGCAAATATCTTGATCTTTGTCAAAAGAGCCTTCGGCTCTGTATGAAATGGAGGAAGGAGTGGCAAAGGGTTGAAATGAGCATGAGAAAGATTTGTTGTTTCACTTCTTTCAGGGATGACTTTAAGCATGATGTTTATAGTGTTTTTGAAATGGCCTTCTGGGAGCAGAAGCAGAACAGATGAGGTGTGCTTCCAATACTCATTGTCACTGACTGTCATGGAAATGGGTTTTATTACATTGCGTTTGTCCAAATTTCAGTAGATAAAAGGAAAACAGGAGTGGTGTTGCTATGCTGTGTGGCTTGCTAGCACCCGGCTTCAGCCCCTGCCATCAGGGTGTCCAGTGTCTGTGGGCTGCTGGAGGACACGGGCACATTTCTCACCAACATAGTTTTGGCAGGCGGGCTGTGGTGTGGTTTGGCCAGGCCTTGTTGCGTTCAGCCTAACGTGTGAAACGCAAAAGTGGAAGAATTTATGAAGACTTTGGGACGTGTAATGCAATGCTTTTGTGCTTATGGTTTCTGGTTTTAGATTATGCGAGTTTACTGAATATGATTTGTAACTGCATTCTTTAAAGTAAGTAAATTATAAAAGTTGCATTCGCCGGTATCGTGGTATACAGAACTGCATGGGGCTACCAGTGATGCAAAGATATTCCACTACGAGGGTGTCCTGATCATTATTAAAAACTTTGGTGTCACAGTTTGTTTCTCCTGATGATGCCAAGCTCTGAGCTTTCATAGAAACTCGTTGCTTTTGACAAACAGATGTGGTTGGTAATGGAACTGAGGAAATCTTTTAAACAATGTCATCACTGGCTCTTCATTGGTCATCATGACCTGCTATCTCTGAGTAACTGGAGTTCTCTGCACATCCCAAATGCTCTTAAGCAAACTGGAACTGATAAATAAAATCTGTAAACAATGACCTTGGTAGAACAGCCATAACTGTTTACATCAGTAAAATGCTGGTAGGGAAGATAGTTAAACCCCAAAATTACAGGAATGTAAAACGGAGGTGTTGTTTTGTCTTGTAGCTCAAGAGGCACCAGCCCTCGTGCGGCACCTTACGGATCAGACAGTGAACACCAGTAACTCAGCCATGCTGGAGTGCCAGGTTCGTGGCATCCCTGAGCCCCAGATATCCTGGTTTAAAAACCATGAGGAAATACAGCAAGAACCAGGTGAGAGCTCTGTGTACTCGCCTACCTTTTACAGCCTTTTTATTATGCCTGTTCTGCCTTAGGTAGCCATTTGTGGAGTCTTGGGCATCGGTACCCAGACGTAAGGAAGGAGAATTGCCCAGGTGTTACAGCCAGAGAGGCACGGGTGTTCCGGGGTTATTCTGTCTCACTCCAAAACCTCAGCCAAGCTGGAGGTGTAGGTACAACGGGCCTTTGTGGAGTCAGCAGGGAAATATAGCTCCCAATTTACATCTTAGAAGAGTCATCTCCGGAAAAAAATATTTCTCTCCGTTTACTATAGAGGGAGCCTAAGGATCAGGTGTCTTGGCCAGCGTATAGCTAGGCAGGAGGAAAACAGGCTTACATGATGTGCCTAGGAGTACCAGGGGGAGTCAGTGGTCAGGCATCCAAAGTCTGTTCTCGATTCACAACCTGGTCACCAGACTAATTACATATCTGGGGTATCCAAAATCAAAATGCATCTGCTGGCAACAGAGGAATCCAGGTCTCACAGAGCAGAAAGGAACAACTTCCCAGGAGACATGCTGCAGCTACAGGAAAACTCTGGGAGATGTTTACTGCTGTAGCCAGAATGTGGCTTCAAAGATCACCTGAGGCTACGTGTCCAGCTCTGATGGCACAGAGGTCACAGAAATGCTCCTTGAAGATTTTAGATCATCTGAATGATTTCAAGATCATTCAGATAAAAGGCAAAACCTTTCTTATGGGAATTCATCCACATTCAGATCAGAAGTACACAATAAACTAGTGTTACAGGCTCAACAAAAACGTTCAAGGAGGTTTGTTTTGTCTATAGGAACTTGAGTCCCAAGTGTAGTCTTCAGTAACAACATTTTAGAAAGTTTGTGTTTGAGGTTCTCTCCTGCGTTTTTGGAAATTACTATAACATGAATAAAGACAGTGGGGAATAACTGAAGATTTGTCAAAATGAGTTATAAGCACTTGCAGACTTGCAGCAAAGGCACTAAACTTAATCTAGAGCCAGATTCCACGAAGCTTTACAGTGACCACATGGTTGTAATGTGTCTTATTAACATTATTTTCTAAAATGAGTGTCGTGTGTCTAACTTGGGTGTAATGCAACACATGAGGTTAGGAGCCAGGAAGATGTCAATAGAGGGTAGGTCAGAGCACTTCAGTTAGGTCCCTGAAATAGATGGTGGGAACAGTACATTTTGATGGGATGGTAGTTCTGATGGAGCCAAACACACAAGTGTGTACTTGACTGCACATTTCCTGGCTACGCAGTGCTTTAAAGGCAGTCCTGAGGCCAAATCTGCTCCCTGACTCTTCCTTGCTTGCTGGAGTATTGCCCAGGCTGGCTTCTAGGTTGAACCAACTGGAATATATGAGGCGTTGAAAACTTCAGATAACTCCTGTGTTTTAGGGTACACCTCATGGGACCTGTCTTTGCACTAACTGGGGTCCTTCCAAGAAGGGACCCATTGTCCCATACCACACAGACAAGTGAGATTTGGAGTGAGTCTGCTGCCCATAAGGCCAGTGTGGACTCATGGAGCTGGTTCTTGGAAGTGCTCTAAGCGTGAGTTGCTTCTGGTGCAGACCTGTCAGCGCAGCGGTTAAGTAATCAGACCACCTGTTCTCCAAAAGCTGGAGACATGCTGAAGAGCTCACTTGCATGAAAGTCAAGGCGCAGTGCTAATCGATATTCGCGATACCAAGTGCTCCCAAGATCGTTCCCTTAGGCTGAGCTTTTTCATTCACACAAGTGCTTTGTAAACACTGTTTTCCAAAAGATTCCCAAAACATCCAAGTATATTTGGCTTTCCTGCAGATAACATTGTGCTGTGCAGTCTGTGGCTCAGATTTCTTTTCAAGAAGAACTTGAAGCAGATATTATTACACAAGGGCTTGTTTTTGTTTATATCCTGGCTCCCTCTCATTGCAAAATATTTCGTTTCACAGGAATAATTTTAGGGCCCGGAAGCCGAATGCTGTTTATTGAAAGGGTAAAAGAGGAGGATGAAGGACTTTACCAGTGTATAGCCACCAACTTAAAAGGGTCCGTGGAGAGTGCGGCATACGTCACAGTACAAGGTAAAGCATGACATTAAATGGGAAGAGCAAGCTTGCCAGGGCGATGTTCCTCCTCAGGCTGGAAGGGCGGGAGTATGGCTTGGGGCTCATGCGGTGATCTCTGAAGGCAGCAATTTGAAGGAAGTCCTAGCAAGGGAAGTGTACCAGGTTGGAAAGGAAGCCTAGCAGGAAATGCTAACTCAGAGCATGTTTACACTGACCTAAAAAGAAGAATTGCTTCTACCCAACAAAGATCAGGTCAGGGTAGAAGACAAATGTAAATTTAGTATCATCAAAACAAACACAAACAGAATAAGGAACACTCCTACCCACTCATTTTCCCATTTCAGGTTAATTCCAAAGAAATTAGAGTCCTGGGATATTTTCATTTGTTTATTTTCAATGTAAAGTGAACTGCTAGACTGTTAGAAGATTTGCTAGAATATCTGCTAGAACATTTTAGCTACACAATTTTCAAAGGTACTCTTTGTAACAACTAGGTATGATCTAGTTATTTCTGTAACCATTACATGAGTTATTTTGCTATTAATTTAAATGTCCAGCATTGTTCCGCCTTCTGCCAAGCTTCACTCAGGTCTGTGGCAGTGACTTCTATCAAGTAATTTTACATTGTGTAAAAATAAGGGTTACTCAGTGACTTTTTAGTTTCATTGAATACCCTTTTGGTTCATATATGATAAGATAAGGGAATTGTTTGACATTGTCCATGTAAGTCAGTGCCATATATGAAATGAATTTGACATAACTTATCATATTGATCTCATGTAAATAATCTTCAGTAAGTAGTCCTAAATGCATTTAGTTTCTCTTTATAGAAGACTATTTCACTATCACCATGTCTCTCAGGCAGGGATTATATCTTTGTGGATGTTCTCATGCAATTACTAAATTTATCTGAATACTGGTTAGTATCTGGATACTCCCCAACATCAGAAGACCATTACAGCTAGTAAATCTGTATTGATTTTCTGCCATGAGTGTGTTAGCAGTCTCAGTTAATGGTCTTCATTGATAATACAACAATGTTTTTTGCTTTAAAAGGTCAGAGATAAATATATGTACATGTGGGCTGGCCTAACTGCTGTAGTCACGGAGTTAAAAACACCTATCTCCTTATAAATAATGCTAAGATTTTTATGGCTGCTGTAATAGCTAAAAGAATACCTTGTTGCCTAAGTGCTCGCTGTCCAATGTATCGTACTAATTGATAGTCTTGGACAATGTAATTCATTATGGTATTGATTTTTAACATCATTGTGTCTTGGCTATTTATTACAACCACAAGCTTCTAGAAAGTCGTATCTCCTTGTCCATGATCCAGAGAAGAGGAAAGACAGCAACCAGGAAGGCCTGTTCTCTGGTTATGTGTCCTGGGAGACCACTGGCAATGTTCTTGTGTGACTCCTATGGGAGCTCTTAGATAAGCAGGAGATGAAGTCTACCATATTAAAATTTATGGCTTTGAGACTAGATGAGAAAAAGAGAGAGAGATTGTCTTATCTACTACAGTCAAGGAAAATGCCTTTCCACCCGCTCTCTTCCTACTGCCTGAAGGCACATCACTGGAAGTTTTTTCACTCACAATGGGGTGTCTGTCCCCTCCCAGGGAACAGCAGCCTCTCACCCAATCCCTGAGCCTGGAGAGATAAAATCAGGGCTTAATGGTGGGGCTCTCTCTAGGCTTTGCCACTTGCTTGTCTTTCTGAGAAATACAGTCTGTACGACTGCCACCGTGAGCACCAAAGCCTTCCCTCCGTCCCGGCGGCTTTCGGAGCGTGAGGCTGCAGATCAAAGGGAGCAGAGCAATGCTTCGTGTCGATGGCTGTGTTTAGCAGATTGGAAGAGCAGTTTGTGAACGAGTCAGGAAGGAAACTGTCTGCTCTCTTTATTTCCTCTGAAAAAACATTCTTATACTCACAGATAAAACAATGTGTTATTTTTATATCCGAGATGGATGAATGGATGGTGGGATCCAAAGGCTGTCTTTAAATAATCGCAACCATGTTTGGTTTGGAAACCCTTTTTGCTGGGCTGTCTGAGGAGGAGAGGGGCTGCATTTGTGGACATGTCAGAGCAAGCTGTCCACTTGCTCTTGGCTGAGGAACTGAAGAGACAGTGAATCTGCAAGGACTGAACAGGAACAGCAAATGGCTGCCAGAGCACCCAGCAGGAGGAGGGGACCCTGCCCCTAAAAACCTGGGGATGCAAACTGCTGGGCACAGGGGGAACACAGGATGCCTTGGGCAGCTCTCCTTTGAGAGGACATCCAGCTGCAGAGCGTCTGCCTTGCTCACAGAGTGGGAGACTTGACATGAGAGCCTCGCCCTGCGTCTCCTACGGGGGACCCTCATGCCCCATCTCAGTGGGAACCAATGATGCAGCTTGTTGCAGAGGTGCTGCAGCATTTGAAGGGGATGTATTGGCAAAAGATGGAACAACTTCTACAGCTCTGTTCACTGAAATCCAGATGTATAACAAGCAAATGAATACAGCAACATGCACTGTCTTAAAGCTGATGCTTAATAACTTGAAGTAATCTCTAATAAAAAAGGAAAACATCTCATTTATTAAGCATTCACTGAACTATTCTGATACTACGAAAAGGGTGTTTTCTTTTTAAATAACTGTCTATTTTTCTATTTATCTACCTTTCCGACTTTGTATCCTAAAAATTTATTGTACCTTTTGGGTCACTGACTCTGAAGTCATCAGGAATGTTTCCGTGAAGTTTAACTGGAATTCCCTTGGCAACTGAATGAGGTTCTGCCTGGGTTATCTGTGTGACTGTAAGAGAAAAGGTGAACGTCAGGGGACACTTAGATTCCTGTTACCTCAGGGAACCACCAAAGGAAGTCCTGGATGTCTCTAGTTCAACCTCAGCTCAAACCAGGATCATCATCATCAACACTACATCCAGTCAGTGATGGTTTGTCTGGTCAGGTCATGAAAACTTCCAAGGATAGAAATTCCTCAGCATCTCTGAGCACCCATCCTGATGCTGCACTGCCATGATCATGGGATCACATGGATTAAGCAGGGTAGATCACATTGGTTTAGGAGTGAGGGATGCTTTGAATGCAGCAGAGTGGTGTTGGTGACCCAGGCATTGCTTTTTCCCTGGTTGACGCCTAACACAGAGCTGCATCTTGATGTTTAGAGCTTAAATCCTAATGACAGAGCCTATGCCAGCCCACGGCTTGAGCTCATGCCTGGAGGGGTCAATGCATTAGTCCAGGCTCTCGTCACCGCATGCCTGCACCGTCTTGTAGCTGCTGAGAGAGGGAAGATGCTGCTGGTGGCACTTCTTCACTTGCCCTCTCCTCACCCTTCTGCAGCACTGCAGGGACACAGGATGGGCTTTTGGAGGGGCTCTGGGGCAGGAAGGGGGCTGCTGCTTACCACAGAGAGTCAGGAGGATGGGGCACGTGGCAGAAAGTCTGTGTCTAGTGATGTAGCTGGGGAGTAAAGGTGTAGGAAGGGTGTAAGGGGGAGCCAGAAATCTTGGGCTACTGGGCAGAGAGAGGGATTTGGTCCTGCTTTCAGCCCCTCCAAACTCTGCTAATCCTAAATCCTCTTCTGAGTGTTCCTGCCTCAAATAAAATCTTTCCCTACCCAGCTCAGAGGCACTCAGCCAGCTCTGGCTGCAAGGCTTTTAGCAAGACAAGGAACCCAGGGTTTGATAACCCAGCCCAACCCCAGCCTGCAGAAATGCTTTCTGGTTGCCTAAACGTGCTCGGACATTTCAAAGAGCACCTTCACATCTCTTCACTAACTCCTGGGCAGCACACAGTAGTGGTTAGGGAGTTGCTGCCTTCCATGGCAGGACTGGCTATAGGATGCCTCACGGGTTTTCTGAGTCCTGCCATATGGAGCAGTAGCAACAAATGAACCTTCTGCCCCGCCAGGTTTTGCTGAATAAATGTCAGAAACTATTACTCGCCATCTGCACAGGCGCTGCTCAGAAGCAAGAGGAGAGTATCCATATGTAAAAGGAAAGCCTGACGCCAGAGGACAGGCAAGCTGCAGTAGGCTGTATCCTTTATGCCATCATTATGACCCCTATCTAAATCAAGCTTTTAAAAAATACTTAAGAAAAATAACACTCTTGACATTTTGGAGAAATAGATAATTTATATCTCCATTTGTAGTTGTATTTTTTTTCAATGAACTTTATTCTCAAAGCTTCAGAATGGACACACTGGAGGAATCTATAGGGTACCCACGCAAATCTGATTATCACCTTTAGAGCAGGAAGATATTATGCTGGTTAAGTCACAACTACAGGAAGTAATTCAAGCTCTGAAGAAAGCTCTGTAGCCTTGCCTAAAACCAGGTAGCACATCCCTCTGGATTACCCGGTAACCCCACCAGTGAGACATCAATCACCCCTTTTTCATGTGTCAGGAGTAACACTGAGCTGCCCAGGGTCTGAAACTTTTGCAAGTGCAGTTGACAAAACCACTGTGAAATCATGTTCAGAATTGCTCCTTCTTGTCCTCTCATTTTCTCTCTCTGGTGGGTGTATCAGAATAAGAGGCAAAGCATAAGGGTTTGGGGGTTTTTTGCATTTGCTACCAATCAGATGGAAAACATATTGTGGGAAGTGTGGTATTTTGACACGATCACAGGATTTGCAAAACAGAGTGCTCTGAAACCATTTTACGAGTCCCTAAGTAGCAGTTTGAAGTGAATTTTATTTTGGCTTTTTTTTGTTGTTGTTGTTAAGATCTGTCAGTGGGCTCTAATCCTCTCCAGATTTCTAATGTTCATGTTTTCTTGCTGCTTCGTTTTCAGTTGTTGTTGTTTTTGATTTTCCCTTTCTGTGCTTAATGTCCTGGTTTGGAGAGCTCTCCCAGCTCCCCACCAGCTGGGTTCTGCAAGATGCTGCTGGGTTCCATGAAGAGGGTCCCATGTCCTCTTGGGGACCCTGGCCCTATGCTGCAGGCATGACCAGCAGGAGACCTGAGGGCACAGACCCTTCCAGGGGACCAGAGGGTCAGAGGGAGCCTTGGGTTCTACATCCCAGGTTTCTGGCCACACTGCTTGGTGGGGATTAGGATCAAGACCTCCGTGCCATGCTTTGCAGAAGCTGAGATCACAGGTGCAAGACCAGATTCATCCAGAGCATGTGAAAGAGAGGAGAGGTCATGGACTGCTGCCAGCTGCGTGGCAAGACCCCAAGGGAGCCCCCAGCTCCCCCCAAGAGAGGTTTTATGGTGAAGGCTGGTGGGTCATGCCCGAGGAACAGCATCAAATGTCCTGGACAGCAAAACCCAAGCAGCAGCACTGCAGCGTGCCCCGAGCCACACCTGGATTCACTGGTGTCTACACCAGCACAAGCCCTCTCTGGAGCTTCTCCTGTGTGTTGCCAGCAGCTACCACACATCAGCATTGCCCCTGGTGAAGGGCCAGCAGAGCTATCCCCTCCACACAGCCCCGTCCTCTCCCAAGGAAAGTTTCCGAGACCTCTGCTCCTCTCTCAGATGCAGATGGGTTTCACTGTTGGGGGGGTGGGTGTGAAACAGCATAAGCAGGCCCACACACATTCTCACACAGAGAAAATTTGGCTAAAAAAACGCTGCAGCTGAATTTCCACCTCAAAAGGAAATTATTATCTGACTGGCCATCCTCAACCTGGTTTACTTCACCTCCTGCACTCTGAAGAAGAGCTGACTTTTTAGTGAAAAAATTAAAGATGGATCGAATGCAATTTTCCTGTGTTCAATACAACAGCTTTGCTGGGGAGACCATTTTTCTCCAGGCTCTGCGAGCCAGTCCAAACAGAGATAAATACCCCATTGAAAAGAGGCTGGTCCTTCCTGGTATTTTTATTTTAATGGCAAAGAAATATAAAGTTGCTTTGCAGGTCATTTTCTAAAATGTTTGCCACTTGATTTTCCCAGGCACATCGGAGCGGTCAAACCTGGAGCTAATAACCCTGACCTGTACCTGCGTGGCTGCGACACTCTTTTGGCTCCTGTTGACCCTCTTCATACGCAAGCTGAAGAGGGTAAGAACAGAGAGGGTGCTCCCGGCGGCACCTGCCTCTCCTTACCAATCCTTTGCTCATGTTAGAAAATCCTTCCCAGACCACTGGGATTGCTGAAACTACAAAAAAAAAAATTAATCTAATTCACTTACTGCTCACCTTTGTTCCCTGTGCAATCACTAGGCTGCTGATGGGTGTCCAGGGACCTATGACTCGCAAAGCTGAGTATGAGTAAGCCGAGAAGCAAAGCCTCGTTGGGGGCAAGGCCCTGAGACTCGCAAACATTTGGATGCCTGACTCCCACCAAAGGCATCCCCGTTCCCTTAAAAGCTGTGGGGGTTTGGCATTTTAATGTCTTTGAAGATCTAAGTGAGTGGGAATGATAGATCTTCACAGAGTGCGCTGGGGTCTGGTTTGCACACAGTGTCTGGTATAATTACATCACTTTCAAAGTGATATTTTACTGAAGTAGTTCTGGTGGTGCAGCCTCTAGAGCAGATGATCCTGTATCAGGATGATAATGTTAATTGCCCATGCAGCTGACCCGCCTGCTTGTCCAAGGTTGACCATGATGGTTTAAAGCCCCTTTTGTGCTGACAGCACCATGTCTGCATTGCGTGATGTGTGCAGGTTAAACCACAGCAGCTCTCACAAGCAGAAAACACAGTTCCTCCACAGCACAGAAAGATCTTAGAGCAACTTGCAGGAGCAGATGGATTTGAGGGAAGGGAGGTATTGGGGTGATGGGGTGCACTGCAAGATATGACATGCGGAATGGCTGCGTGTCCCCCTCGCCCTCAGTGGTGCTGAGCCCCGGCTGCCCTCCTTCATCCAGCCCGAGAGGTCCTGCAGCCTGGTGCCACGAGGACCAGCTCCCAGCCACCACGGCTGAGCATGTTCCAGCTGGCCGAGCTCCATGACAGTTGTTAAAGGTTGACTGCAACCCACCAGACAATTTTATCTCAACCTGCATTAAGGCCTGCCTTTATCTTAGGTTTCACACCGAGAACGTCTATTGACTGATAGGAAAGTAGGACCAGACCTCCAAACCAGGGCGGTATGGCAGCAGTCACTCTGCCTGCCTTCCTACTTCCCCAAACTGTTGTAAGGAGAAATGCATGGGAGTCTGGGGGTGTAAAGAAAAGTAGAGGTCAGCTGAAGCTGTGGACAAACCTTGTAGCTATAGAGAAATTACGAAGCAAGTGAGATCGGTTTTGACTGCTCACCAGTAATGATGAAGCAATTCATAACATGACTGCAAACCCTTGGGAAAATGTAAGTTTTCAAAGTAGCAGGAGGGTGCAGATTTTAAATTTTTATTTGTTATGATACCAAAACTTGACATTTGCCAGTTAGGTTGTTAAAAGAAAATAAAAATAATCCTTGCTTCTGTATAATAAGGGACTTTAACTAGACGGCATGTGAAGGCTTCTTTCCAGATTAACCTTTTCAGCCAGTGTTGGTCTATGCTGCTGTCTATGTCGGTCTTCTCTGTGTTTCTGTTACAAACCCTCACTCTCAAGGTTTTATTTCTGGAATTGGCTCTAAATTAAATTTCATATACAAATTACGTTGCCACAACAGAAAAAAAATTGTCTTTTATGCTCTCTGAGAGCATTTTCTTAAAGCCTGTTACACATACAGGGACAAATGATATACTTAACAATTCTTCATCATTCAAAATGTTGTTTCAAATCTCTAATTGTGCCAAAAATTTGGTATTCTTTACATTTCAACAAAGAAGCATAGGAAGATTTCTGCACCTTCCCACTCCCCTATTCCTTTTTCTGGGGTGGGTCCACTTAAAAGCTCTTCTCAGATGACTGGTAGGAGCAGTCTGGTACACACGTCTCTATCAGGAAATGCTCTTTTTAGAGCACCACACACACTTCTGTATCTATCCATATCCCACTTATTCATGTCCTGTCCAGGATCAGGGGATGATTTGGAGCTAGGCTTTATGCCACCTGACTTTTCCCCAACATCAGTGTAATCTTTCTTGGGATTAACCTTCTGCATACTTGAGATGGTGAAAGGCAACTGAAACAGGAGCTATTAGCTACTGTCATTTTAGTCTAGTTATGTTTGTAACAAAAGCATACACAGCTACTAATGATCTTTTCAAACAAAGGCCTGGAAATGCATGTATTAGGGACGTATTTCCAAGCCATAGAGGAGGAAAGTTAATAGTCATAGGGGTAGGTAAAACAACAATAAAAGAATATGCAGATACATCTGTGTATTTGTGTATGTGTCCATATACTGTTTCCATGAGTTTAGGAAAAGCAACATGAAGGGGCTCAGTTCAACAGATTTCCCATAAATTCCAGCTAATAGCCAGGAAATTACAGCAAACACTAGACCTTTTCCATAGAAATACATAGAAGTAGTACTCCTGTGTCAAGAAAAGTCCAGTGGATTAGAGTGGCAATCTAGGTCCTCTTTGAAGGAAAATGTTTCGAAATGGATGGACTGCAGAAAACTTTGCAATTAGGTTCATCCTTCCTTACCTTGTTCATGTGAAGTGAACAATCCATTTGCTCAGTTGAAACAGAACTTCTGGAAAATTCACTTGAAATTATGTGTTTGAAATGATGTGTTTGAGTCTGGGTGTTTATTAATTCCTCAAAACTCCAGTAATTTCAGCAAATTTGTCAGAAATGATACCAAAGAAATCAAAAATGCTGAAAATTTGTAAACAGTTTCTGAAATGTATAATGTCTAGTCTCCTGACGACTAGTGTTGCACAACTTCTAACCACATATGACCTATCTTTGCCGGGTATATGGAAAAAACAAACACTGGCAGTTGAACTCCATCTGTTGCATATGGCCACTTCTTGCTTTGCACGATCATGAAGGAAAGTTATTTTTATCAGCAATGTTTAGTCATTTGCTGAAAATATTTCTCTTGACTGTGCACAGGGCCTGTATCATAACACCATATGTTAATACAGATCCACATGGATTTCATGGAAGAAACTGATATGTCACATACAAGGAAAGCTAGAGGACAGAGTTTCTTTTACATAAAAAGTCTTGCAGTATTTAAAAAGCCAAAGGGAGCTTAACCAAAACATCTATTGGACTGTGAAATATGCAGCCCCGAGGACAGAATTAACTTGGAGCCCTTGGTCCAAACAGGAAGATGCTGACAGATGCCCTTATCCTCTTTTTCATTTTGCCATATTCTTTGTTTTCTAGCCTTATTCCTCCGGAATGAAGACCAACCATTACCTGTCAATCATAATGGATCCTGACGAAGTCCCCTTAGATGAGCAATGTGACCGTCTGCCTTATGATGCCAGCAAGTGGGAGATTGCAAGGGAAAGGCTTAAACTAGGTAATTCTGGCATACTTCAGGTTGGGTTTGCAGTGATTGAATGAGGGGAGCTGCGTGTGTTTTAGACATGCAGCACAACAGGTTCAGTGTGAGCTATTCTATACCAAGTGCCCTGGTCACTGACTTACAACCTTTAGGACAAACTGACTGTGTCTACCTGAATTTCCATACGCATATTTTGACTCCAGGTAGGAAAACTAAAACACAGACAATAATGCTGCACTCTGTTTTTTTGCAGACTGATTTACTTAAAACATGACACAAAAACAGGGCAATCAGATTCTTCCAAATCAGACTGCTGACTTGGATGCTTCTCTCTCTAGACTCAGGAGCCTGACCTTTGGCATTTGCTGTAATTTTCTTCCCTTGTAACCTGGTTATGTGCTCACCTGGCAAAAAACCTGTGCAGAAATGGGTCCTTGCATTCCACCCTGAACCCCTCTCTGTTCTTCCCTTACCTCCTCTCTCCAACACATTCTCTCTGTTTTCCCTCTGTGCTGCAGATTTTATAAACATTTTTGTTGGTGCACCATAAAGTGCAAGAATGTGACACATGAGTCCACGTATAAATAAATAAATATCCATGGAAACTTTGAACCTGCAGCTAGTCTGCCTACAGACACCGCAGTGAAAGGCATGGATTTTGGGAGCATTCCTTATTTGCTTAGCCTCATGTGGAGCTGACGAGGAAGGCAGGAAGGTAGAGACCAGATTTTGAAGTTGAAGAATCCCTCCAGAAACCACACAGATTTTAGCAAGAGGGTCAACATTAGAATATCAGTGATAAGCTCAGGCTGTTGCTATAGTGCTGTTTGTTCTTTCAGCATGCATGAGATTTGTCCTACAGCAAGGGCTAGAAAATCCCTGCATTTTAGCTAGGAGTTGTAACAGATTCCTTTTGTCCTCCAGGGATCAGGGACAGAGGGTGATTAAAACATGCATACTATTAGGATCACACTTAATTCGCCTGCTAGAAGTCACAAGGTGACCAGATGTGGATAAGCACAGCTGAAATATATTGCCAGCAATTTATAATTGTCGTACACAATTCTGGGAATGCTGAAACATAACTTTGTGCTGGAGTGTCTTCAGTCTTCAAATAGTTTTCTTACAATGATGGACCGAGAGCTTGGTGTGCAGACAATGTGATCGCTGGTTTATGTGATGCTTTATTTGTGTGTAAATCGCATGGAAAGAATCAAGCAGAAATGGAATGTAAACACCAAGGAAGAACCCACATTCTGCAGGGTTGGTGTTTGGAGTCTGGAGGTGAGGAATGATGACCAGAGAATGAGTTAAAAGTAGAATAACTGGTATAAACAAATAAAGAATGCTGACAATGAATGAGAACCAGATTCAGAGAAATTGGGTATGTGCAGTATCCTAGATTAGCTCAGTGCAAGTCCTGCTTACACGGCAGTTGGCTCAGTCTTTGAGTAACCTTGGCAATCTCTGAGGATTAGTGTCTCACAAACACAAAATGTGCTTCTATGTTTTTTTAAAAATATTTTTACTTAGAAATGCAACCCCTTCCAGCATCAGATATGTCTGTTTTTCTCTTTCCACCTACTTATCCTCCAGGATACATATTTATTGTAACTTTTGCAAATAAGTCTCCCCATTCAGCCCACATCTCCTTTGCTATGAGTTCCTCCAACACGTGTACATACAGCCCACGGCTGTGATGCAATGCTTATACAACAGGACTCCCCCTTCATCTGTAAGAGCTACAGATGTTGTCAGAAATTTCATATGGGCACCACTGAAGTTAGGCTAATTAGCATTCAGTATAGATTAGTCTGACTGGGAGCAAAATGTCATCTTTTCAACAGGCAGAAAAATGCTGGTGGTATAAATCACTGTCAGCGTGGTCAGCAACAGCGTTGCCATCCAGCATTAAGTGTTGAGCTAGCAGGCATTTCTCACCTTACTCTTGGGCTTGACCTTCCTAATGCATGAGAGGTCACACACTGCTGACGCTGCGGTGCAGGACCCTGAGGGAGTGTTGCCACATGGTTCCCGTGCGATGTCAAACACGCCAGTGGTGACTGGCTGCCCGAGCCCCACTCCCTCCTGTGCACTGCCAGCCCACAGCGCTGGCACCCAGCAGCGCGCTCCCTGTTCTCCTCCATGTGCAGAGCTGTCAGACGTAACGTAATGGAAAATATGAAGCCACATGTGGGGAAAACCCAGATGACTCAAACTGCAGCAGAGGACCTGAGAAACGAACACACCTTTGAGCCTCTGCCTTCCAGCATAGGTGGAGAGTGGTGCCTGCAAGTGCTTTTTGCTGATGCCCAGGGCCAACAACTCACATGCTTGAAGGACCCTGCTAAAATGGGACTGAAATGGAAACCTCCTGATCCAAAACTCCTTGACTGAGGGGTATGCTCACTTTAATGGGTTCTGATTTGCCCCAGGAAACCGAACTCAACTGCAGAAAATTTAAGTAGAACTCCAGAGGGCTGTGCCACCATCCAGCATGATCTGGACAGACCTGGACAGAGAAGAAACTAGTGAGGTTCAACAAAGGCAATGTAGGGTCCTGCACCTGGGGAGGAAGAAGGCCAGACACCAATATAGGTTAGGAGTGGACCTGCTAGAAAGCACTTCTGAGGAGAAGGATCTGGGAGTCCTGGTAGATAGTAAACTATCTATGAGCCAGCAATGTGCCCTTGTTGCCAAGAGGGCCAATGGAATCCTGGGCTGCACAGGGAAGACTGCGGCCAGTAGGTCAAGGGAGGTCATTCTCCCCCTCTGCTCTGCACTGGTGAGGCCACAAGTGGAATATTGCATCCAGTTCTGGGCTCCCCAGTTCAAGAGAGACAGGGAACTACTGGAGAGAGTCTAGCGTAGGGCAACTAAGATGATCAAGGGATTAGAGCATCTGCCTTATGAGGAAAGGCTGAGAGATCTGGGACTCTTTAGCTTGGAGAAGAGAAGGCTGAGGGGAGACCTTATTAATGCTTATAAGTATCTAAAGGGTGGGTGGAAGGAGGATGGAGCCGGACTCTTTTCAGTGGTTCCCAGTGACAGGACGAGGGGCAATGGGCAGAAGCTGGAACATAGGAAGTTCCATTCAAATATGCGAAAAAACTTCTTTACAGTGAGGGTGACAGAGCACTGGAACAGGCTGCCCAGGGAGGTCGTGGAGTCCCCTACTCTGGACATCTTCAAGACCCGCCTGGATGCAGTCCTGAGTAATGTGCTCTAGGCAATCCTGCTTTAGCAGAGGAGTTGGACTAGATGATCTCGAGAGGTCCCTTCCAACTCTGACAACTCTGTGATTCTTTTGCTTCCTTGGTCTGGATGTAAATGCTGCAGCATTTCATACCTGAGTGTTATCCCAAACATGGCCAGTGCAGCTGCTTGGGGGCTGTGAGCAGTTGACTGCTCAGATGGCTGGGCGTCTTAATATTCCTCTGTTTAATTGCTCCATTTAATAATTTTGTCATTACTTTTTGTGTCAACGTAAGGGGATTTTGCAAGAGCAAGCTATTAGAGTCATAGACACACTACATACTAAACCATGGAGCTTGATCTATGCACTGAAAAGTTAAAGCAGCTCTATTCTGCACTAACATTTAGCACAATGCAAACGCTAGCAGAGCAACAAAGACTAATACATCAAGTGTTATTACAGTTTCCCATTAAATCACAATTGTTGTTTAAAGAAGGAAGTGTTGTTTGCAGTGCTCATTCTCCGTTAGGAAAGGTTAGCAGCTTTGTGTAGCTTTATGAGCTAACGGGTGTGTTTTCCAAGTGGTGACTAAGTAGGTTATCTTGACGTGGGAAGTGAGTTAACAGTGATGGAAACAGATTAAAGCTATGGATTAAACAAAGGTACGATAGGTTTTACAGGACCTCAAACTGCAACTTCATCTATTAGAAACCATGAACAGTCAATAGATTAAGGACTACGAACATGAATTCACCAAGAAGGCTGAGACCTTAGTCTTAATGTTCCTTCCCTTATACTCCTGCAATATGCGGTAACTCAAAAAGGAAGCGACTGTAGATTTTTCAAAGATACACATTGATTTACCTGTATTTGTGTGTCAAACTCTAAGCCTTTCACATACCAAGGCTTGATGCTTTTCAGCCATGTAGATTAAGTTTTTCATGTGTGTGTTTTTTTTTTTTGCTGTAAAAAATGCAACACTTTTGCACATCTAAAGGGGAAATAAATTTCGGGAGCTTTTTTTGGCTTAGTATATTCCACTTCATGTTCCGTTGCTTTGATAACATATGCTATTTGCTTCTACTGACAGACATATTGAGAATTACAGTTTAGAAATGTGATACACATATAAAAGTATCTATTTAATTTGATTTAGAACTGACAGCAGCTCTTTTTCTTTGCCTGTGAGTATCTGAGTGGGATTCATCTCACTTAGCTTTAAACATCAAAATGGTAGATGTCCAAGTGAGAGCTAGTCAAACAGATACCCATAATAGAAAAACGAAATGGTCCTATGCAGATACCTATGTTACATGTGCATATCTGAGAAATAAATACATGACACATGCTTTGCTTTGCTTTTGTATGAAAACCTGGCCTTTATTTTCTGCTCTTCTCCTCTACACTGCAAAGCCAGCTGCTATAATCTTGCTAGCCACTTAGCAAGTGGGTTCTGCTGAAGGTGAAGCACAAACACAATCTGAAAATAGTTACTTGGAAATAAAATTTATTGCTAGCTGATACACTGACAAGATCTCTCTGAGCAAAACTCTGCTAGTCACTTGTGAAGGGCAGAGGCAGCCAGGCCTGCCCACGTGAGCACAGTGTTAAAGAGGTAGTCAATAGTCCCTGCTTCAAACTGTAATAAATCATGAAGGAGGCTGTGAAGATAAGATTGACATAAAATGTCACGAACTCTAGAGAAGTTATAACAATACGCTTGGAGTCTTACTTGGTTCTAAACATGAAGGAAGAGGACACTGATCTTCTACTGCTGGACAATTCTATTGATGTCCACTTATTTCTCTCAAGGACGTCTGGGTGCTTCTCCTGAGGTCTGTTCAGTAGCAGCGTGATGATGATATCACAGCACAAACATCTGCCCTTGGGAACCTGGAAGCATTGTAACCACCACATTTGTCACTCCAAGTCCCCTCTTGTTGAATCCCCCCAGACCTCATTTGGCAAATGTGAGGGTCTCATTTGCACATATTTTCAGCTTCTCACCACCCCATGATCTCAACCTACAAGGGCTTGCTAGGGAAGTGCATCAGGGGGTTTTGCATGTATTCCAGGGGCTGTGATGCAAAGTTGCTACCACCTCCCTGGAATGAAGAAAATTTGAAGGCACCTTGTTCAAGAAGGAAGAATTTCATGTGTAAAAATGACCAAAGTCTGTGGCCAGCTGCAGCTCAGTGTGTGTGTGAGTTTAAGCAGAGCCACAGTGTTGTTGAAGACATAAGTAGCAGTGTCAGAGCCTGCTGCATGGTCCAGCGCGCTCAGGGAAAAAAAGGAGCAAATATTTCTCTGGCAGAGCTAGACTGAAACAAACTGGGTCAGGAGCCAGTGTACCTCCACTGAGTGGTTCCATTAATTTCCTCTAATTTTCAATCATATCCTTTACTCTCCCTCTGATGACTTTGTCTTCTGCTTTGTCTGTTTACTCTTTAAAAAAAAAAAAAACCACAAAAAACCCCCACCAGAAAACCACAAAATCCTCAAAACACCTATGTGTCGGAAATATACACATAGGACTCATTGTAAAGCACATTTGTCAATTCATTATCTAAGAAGCCATTTGCTTTTTTGCCATAATGTATCTCTCCAACTTATTTTCTTCACAGGAAAGTCTCTTGGACATGGAGCTTTTGGAAAGGTGGTACAAGCATCTGCTTTTGGAATTAAGAAATCACCAACGTGCAGAATAGTTGCTGTGAAAATGCTGAAAGGTATCTTGTCACAAAGCTGGGCTGGAAAAAATGATACCTTATATTGTGTCCCACTTTTAATATGATTCTGTTGAAAGCATGAGTGTGTGATGTTATCCCCTCACTCTCTGAGGCCTCCAAAATGTGTACACCATGTTTCACGTCCACCACAACAAGTTAAATGGCAGAACAAAAATTGCATTCACAGTAAAAAGGGTGATAAATTGTGACACGATATAGGAGAAAGTTTCAGATGCAGTGAGAACTTACCTGATTGCCTAATTTTTTAAAAAATCTGGTTCCACTTCTTCAAATGCCAGAAAAAATGAAAGAGTCAGTTTTGTAGGATCAGAAGGGGTCATTAGATTTCCTGCATACCCTATGTTATACCATTATGCTAGACTGACCCCATGCTGAACACCATAAATGAAATTTATCTGAAGCATAAGACATCCACTTTGGTATGAAAACAGTCAGATGGAAGCTTTCTTATTTTCCTTGGTCATTAGTTCCAATGATTAATTCATCTCTGTTAAAAACAAGTGCCTTATTTCTGATTTGCATCTGTCTAACTTTCGCTTCTCATTCTAACCTTCTTTATTAGATTATATAATGATTTTTCTTCATGAAGGCTCTTTCATTAAGCTAAACAGATTGTGCTGTTTAAATATTGGTGGTGTTGTACAGGTGTGTCCTCTCTGCACTGTCTGCAGCCTCATCACGTGGTGCTTAGGGTGCTGACACCCAGGTTGTGTAATGGATTTGCCAGCGCTCTTCATCCACCAGTGCTCTTCTCAAAATGAAATCATCTCCCAGCTATTCTCTGACACTTTTCTCATTGGAGCAGAAAGGACAAAGCCCCTCATCAGTTTGAAGGGTGCTTGGAAAATTAGCAGGAAGGATGATACCCAGTCATAGACTGCAGCAGCCATGGCCGAATTCCCTAACCCAGAGTCCTGGTGCCATCCCTTCCTATGTATTTAGCTCCCCCTTGTTTATATATCTAAGGATCATTTCAGGCATCTTTTTGCATTGCCCTGGGACCTTATGCTGCATTGCTTATCTGTCTTAATCCTTGAATCCTTTTCAGTGTTATTCTCTGTCAGGGAACACATCCCCTGTTCTGCCAGTAAGGCTTGGATCCCTGATGGTCTCAGTTGGCTCTGTTCAGGCATAGTTTGAATACATCCCTCTTACCCAGTGGCTTCTAGCTTCACAGGTGCTTACTTATCTGTTATCAGGAGATCTGTACATGTTACTTCCAGCCCTTGGAGGGGCCCGTGTGATGCTCTCAGACCTACACTCTGTCCCTGCAACCCTCAACCTGAAATAACTTCTGTTTATTGCCAGCAATGACCTGGCAGCGGTACTCCATGTAGGATGTGCCCTCTTGATATTGTCCTCAACATGCTTTTTCTGCAATAGAACATCAAATGCTTTTGCGGGGGGCGATTCCCACTACTGCAATATCCAGGATCATCCCCATTTGCAGCTAAGAGGGTTGCAAACCTTTCTCCTCTCTCTTACTGCAAAAGCACAGAAATACCTTGTTGGCCAATGCCAAATGAACAACTACCCTGCAGCAAGCATGTCTGGAAAATGGGAGGAAGCTAAAGCTTTGGTCCCTGTCCAGACCTTCTGCAGCAGTGGGCCAATAGCCATCTGTGTCACTGGTTTCAGTGGATGACCTGTCACCTGGGTCATTGCCTGACCCCTGGTCAACTGAGCTGTTTTGCCAACATGCAGACATATGTGCTGGCAGAGTGGTCTGCCCAGATTCAACATTACTTTAGGTGAATCAGCAGGCTTCTTGTACCAGCCAGCACAATCGAGGCAGCAGGGCTTGCTCCTGGAATAGATGGGAGCAGACAGCAGCTACAAGAAGCCTTCATGGTGGGATTCGCGTGAGCGTGTGCAGGGTAGATGCTTGTATTCGAGTTAATCACTCAAATTCCCTTTATTGTCAGTGGTGAGAAACAACAGCTCATCCTGTCCTAAGGCAGATCCCTGCACATGGTGAACTCAGCGCTTGTTTAGTTCTGCTTACTATGAAGAGAGCCTGTGGTGACTAGAAACTCTGTCGGTATCTTTGCTATGGGCACTTCAAGTTAGGGCAGATCAGCCCCATTCCTTGTGTCCTCACTAGATTATCCAGGAACTTTGCAGTCATTCATGGGCTTTGTCCTAACAGAATTCCTATGAGGTGGAGAGAAAGTGTCACCACATATACAGATGAATAGTGGGTGACTGGGTAGACGACATTTTTGTTTGGCGACATCAAGAAAATCTGTTTCCTTTCGGATGTTGAAACCAAGCCCTTTAAGACCTAGCTCTAGGTTCTTTCCACTGAACTGTTTTTCTTACTTTTGTTGTTACTAAACTGAAAAAGTAATTTTGGGTGTACACAAAGCAATATGTTTTTTCTTGTTTTCTTACCAAAATAGAATTCTGCAGAAAAAAAAATAATTGCTTGGAGGGAAATAAAAGTTTCACTCAACACTGAATAGGATCTTTTGGGTTTAGTTGTGGGATTTCTTATTACTATTACTATTGTTAGAAATATTGATCATAAGTGTTAAGGGTGAGATGATAAACCAAACTTTATCCAATTAAAACTTACTTCGCTGGTCTATCTTAATACTCCAGGCCTCCTCTATAATGAACAGAACCAAGCAAGCATCATCAAGGGGTGGTTCATCTCTTCTCTATAGAGATGGCTAAAGCTGATGGCTGCATCAGCCTCTGAAAATGCTTTGCTCTTGCCACGGACTCCTTGAGATGTTGATTAGTTCAGGCTTGTACATAACCCTTAGATGGCTGAAGTCAGGTCAGCTGAAACCCACTCTAGATAGAGTTAATTATAGTTTTGAAATCCCTTTTTATTTGTTCTTTCATTTTTTGGCTGAAACAACAAAACTATTCATGTGAAAAAAATTCCTCTCGGTTCTAAATATAACACAGTCTACTGGGAGGAAGTTGAGTGCCTAACTCTTTTTATTGGTTTTATTGAGAGTAAGAGGATGCTGAGCAGGCAGGAATAGAAAAAGAACATTGGCACATGAAGTACAACCAGTAATGGAGATTGTTTCAATGGACAGTAACGAGAAGTGGTAAAGCTCAGCAGGATCAGTTCTTTGCTATTTCACGTTGACTTTACTTTGCATTTACAGAAGGGGCCACAGCAAGTGAGTACAAAGCACTGATGACTGAGCTGAAAATCCTGATCCACGTTGGTCATCATCTCAATATTGTGAATTTGTTGGGAGCTTGCACGAAAAATGGAGGTAAAAAAATCTGCACTGCATTGAAAATGGGTTTGGATCACCTCCCAATAACAGTCAGTGGGCTGTGTTGTTTTTCATCCAGAGGTCAAGTCATTAACTTGAAATATTTGAGCTCATCCTGTGGTTGGTGAAAAAAAGAGGAAGAGAAAAAGAGATTTTTATTCTTTTAATGAAGTCATTAAACATTTTCTCTACTTAAACTCCCTTTAAGTATTAACATGAGAAGTGTGAATTTAGGACCATGCCACTTGTTGTCCTTTATCTCACTCACATCACTGCTGAAGCTTGAGTTAAATGCGATCTGGAAAGGCTGGGAACAAGGGATATCAGCTGGTCTCCCTGAACAATGAATCACAAGGCAACTATTGTAAAATCCTTCACGATATTCCACTAAGAAAATCAAAGGGCCAGTATGAGTGATGGTTTGGTTTAGATATGCCACCTATTTCAGTTCAACAAGTGTGTGTGGGCTGTGGGACTCCAGTCTGAATGGAGACTGCCTGAAGAGGAAACGGAGGGTCCCTCAGAACACAGGTTCATGACCCAGCTTTCAAAAATTAGTCCCTTCCCTAATTTCCAGAAACAGTATTGTTTTGCTTACATGTCCAGTGTCCTTCAAGCAGCCTTCTGCTTCATTAGGACATGCTGTTAGTTATTCTAGACTCAAGTTTTAACTACAGGCATGAAAGACTATTCTTCTCAGAACTGATGACCCCTTGTATTGCTTTATTCTGCTCAAAATGCACTTTCTTTTTGCCCAGGGCCTCTGATGGTGATTGTTGAATACTGCAAATATGGGAATTTATCAAACTACCTGAAGAGCAAGAGGAATTTTTTCTGCCCCAACAAGGTGAGGAGGCAGATGCCTTTAGTAGGGTTCATCATATCTAACTTGAGTGTCGGTAATGTAGACGTCAGTGTCTGGGGTAGTCATCTTAGACTCTCTTCTACCAAGGGAGAGAAACAGCTTTTGGGTGCAGTTCACCTGACCTATTTTAATGTTTGGTGTGGGATGTGCTGTGCCAAGACAGGGCTTATTTCTCTCCCCTGACTGTCCAAGGAGACTGCTAGGAGTAACTCAGACGGAGCCATCTACACCAAGAGGAAGTGAATCCTATCCAAATTGTCCCCACATGCTCTCGGCCCGCTGCTGACAAACCCATTCCTGCTGAGCTTGGGGTCACTTCAGAGGCTGGTGTCAGCAAAGCCAAAGGAAGTGGTTTTGCCCACTGATTTCAGTACCGCTGGGAACACAACGGAGATAATGCCATTTAAAGCTCATGTTCCAAGACACCCTAATGTTCACAGATTTGCAAGTAATCTTATTATTGTGTGAGGAGAAGGGCTATCAAGAGGAAGAGAGATTAAAGTCTTGTCTTCACATCCCCCAGTCCTCTGAATCAACTCTACAGCGTGTTTCTTATTACAAACTTGAACCCAAATGTGCCAACTATATCCCTGCTTGTGCACTTTTAGCAAAATCCCCCAAAGGATTAAGGGCTCTGAAGTGGGATTTAGTAGCCTAGACCCAGAACATCAGTCCTCAAAACCCCTGCTCAGCTGTGCCAAAAGCTCAGCAGCATCGCAGGGTTTTTTTGGGAGGACTCTGCGGCAAGGCATGCTCAGCAGGATGTCCCCCTCCAAAGGGCTTTGGCTGAGTCTCTGTTCCCAAGGACATCCATGCTGGACCCTGCATGAAAGACAGCAGCTGCCTCCTTCAATGTGTGGTTGTTGGTGTAGGATGCTCAGTGGAGACCGTGGCTGTAGGGGGTCCACCCTGGGAGGGGGGAGTCACCCACATTCCCCCTCCAGTGAGGAGCCTGCCTGGCCTCAAAACTCTGGCACCCCTGGGAAGAGTGCCTGAGCAGGAGGGAGGGAAGGACCCTGGCTCTGCACCAGCATATGCAGGGCAGTGAGATGAGTGTGACCTGCAGAAGTAGGGACGTGATTGTCCCCCTGTACTCAGCAATGGTGAGGTACCTTAGTATTGTGTCCAGTTTGGGGCACCTCAATATAAGAGAGATATCGAGATGCTGGAGTGAGTGCAGAGGAGGACAACGAAGCTGGTGAAGGGTCTGGAGAATAAATCTTATGAAGAGCGATTGAAGGAGTTGGAACCGTTTAGTTTGAGGAAGAGGAGACTGAGGCGAGACCTCATCGCTCTCTACAACTACTTGAAAGGACATTGTAGAGAGGTTGGTGCTGGTCTCTTCTCACAGGTAATTAGCGATAGAACAAGAGGGAATGGCTTCAAGTTGCAGCAGGGTAGGTTTAGACTGGACGCTAGGAAAAAATTCTTCACAGAAAGAGTGGTCAGACACTGGAATGGGCTGCCCAGGAAGGTGGTTGAGTCACCATCCCTGAATGTGTTTAAGAGTCGTTTAGATGTAGTGTTGGGGGATATAGTGTAGGGGAGAACTTTGTGGAGTAGGGTTGATGGTTGGACTCGATGACCCCAAGAGTCTTTTCCAACCTGAATGATTCTATGAGAAGGGAGGGGTGGCAAGAGCATGGCCAGGCAGCTAAGCTGCTCTCCGGGTAGCAGTGGGAAAGCATTTTCCAATCAGTGTTGCATGTGTCCCATTAAATTGTCATTGACTGTAACATAAAAACATTGGATGAAGGTGTCAGGGTAGAGGGGCAGTCACTTCCAATAGCAGCTGCATTTCAAACACAAAGTGCCCTTGCTCCTTGCTGGAAGGGCTTAGAGCCCCACGCTAAGCACTGTGCAAGGACATAGAGGCAGGTGCCTTAAGCCGCCTGGGGCAAAAAGCTGACTCCATTTTCAGAGGGCTGGGACACCTGCACTGTGGGCACATCCTTCTCAACTCATTCCACCAGGCTCCTTCTCTGGCCACCAGAGAGAAATAGGCATCCAGATGTTGCATTTCAGGCTGAGATGAGCCACAGCCCAGCAAACGTGTCCACTCATGGACCCCGCAAATCCTCACTTTATCAGCCATAGCCCACCACGTGGGGTGTCCCAAAATCATGTGCTGGTGCTCCCAAGCCACCATGTTTCAGTCCTCTGGGGATGGCAACTTTGGTGGAGTGCATCCCTGCCACCAGCCCCTACCTGCCACTGGACACCTTTGCCCATGGGAGATAGGACTACGTCTGCCACAGACCAGCATTTTCTCCCCATGGAAAGGCAATAGAAGTCTGATTTGCTTCCTCTCTCACCCGCTTCGTCACTCTGGTATAGCACCCCTTCTTCTCTGTTTGTTTGAAGGACTCCTCTCTGCACGGAGAGCCAATGAAAGAGAAAAGGGATATTGAGCCAGTGGAAGGCAAAAACCAAAGGCTGGCCAGCGTCACCAGCAGCGAGAGCTTCGCGAGCTCTGGGTTCCAGGAAGATAAAAGTCTGAGCGATGTGGAGGAGGACGAGGAGGGTAGGTATTAATTCCTTCCTGTCCCTACACGGTCTGTGATATTTTTACAACATACTGTGCATCCCTGAAATTTTTTTCCTCATTTATCACCCTAATAAACATCCGTGGGAGACGCTCACAGGGTCATGTCCAGAGGGTAGAAGATTTAAAAAAAGATTATTTCCAGGGTTACTAAATCTGACAGGAAAATGTGTGATTGTTTCTTCTGACTGCTCCTTATCTTTGGGGAAAACACAGCAGTGTCCAAAGCGCGGGGTATAAAGCAAGCACTATTTTTGTTTCCAGTGACAGTGGGTTGACCTTCGAATACTACTCTATGAAGACTGAATTTATGGGAGTAATAGGGTCAGTAAGAGAGGGAAAATAACTGCCTGGTGAGTGAAATTTGTAACAAACCATGTTTTTCCATCTTTGCAGAGGCTGATGAGCTCTACAAGTTGCCCCTCACTATGGAGGACCTGATCTCTTACAGCTTTCAGGTGGCCAGAGGCATGGAGTTCCTCTCCTCCAGAAAGGTACGCTTTACACTAGGAAATTTTCCCTGCAGAAGGGTGGGATTCAGAGGTGAAATCATGTCTACGTCTTAGTGACACCTTCCTTGGGAGAGCTCTCAAAGGAAGAGCCGTTTTCCTCTTGGATTTATAAATATAACCGTGTGTTTATCCAAGTCTCCGTAGTCCATAAACACAGGATCATGGCTGAAGGCAGTGGGTCAAGCTCATTCACTCAGGGAAGATCTTTTGGGTGTGGTGGGGTTTTTTTCTTCATTTCAACATATATTAGGCATGGAGCTTCAAATGAATCAGTGCTTTCCCTGCAAATGTCAAGGGGCTTAAAAATTTATCAGTTTCTGGACTTGGGAAGTTTGGTGGGCTTTTTGTTAAGAATTGCCACTGTTTACAGTAACTTCGTGTAAACTATAGTCAACTTCCCTAAAAAAAATATTAATTTGATTTCTCAAATAATAATAATAATTTTAAAAAGGATATGGGAGACAGTCAGGAAATTTGTGTGCAGGATTAAGGAAATGCAGTTTGATTGTGAAACTGTTTTATTATAGTGCATTCATCGTGACCTGGCAGCCAGAAACATCCTTTTATCTGAGAACAATGTCGTGAAGATCTGTGATTTTGGCCTCGCAAGAGATATTTATAAGAATCCTGATTATGTGAGAAAAGGAGATGTAAGTCAAGATGTTGTTTATTTACCCAAATTATTATAACATATCATTTCAAACTGTTCAATAAAACGTCCTGTAGACATTCATGTTTCCTGAACTTAAAAGAGCTTGAAAGCTATCATGGTTTTTATGTGAAGATGAGCTATCCAGATGCGATGTAGATTTGGAAAGCTTTTCTATCCTCAAGCATAGAGCTTGGACACGCCAACCGTTTCACAGCTCTGCCCTTAGATATTTTTTAAGCATTTGTTTCTTGGCTGGCTCCACAGCGTAACCCACTTACTCAGTAAGCTTCCTTCAAGGAAACCAGTCCCTACGAAACAAGGTGCGTGTTCCCCTGCGTACCCACACCAGGGTCAAGCACCGCTCGTGGTGCCTCCAGCAGCCAAGCAGGACTCACTGCCTCCAGCACCTACTCATTTGGGGTTATTTTGCTTCTCCTGTAAATAGCAGGCAGTAAGCCCCTTGCCAAGCCTGCCGTGACTGCTGGGTCAGCAAACTGCCTGCGCCCACAGATGATGTGGGAATTTGGTGTGGGCATTGGGCTCATGCAAAGAGTCTCCTTCTGCATGTCTCACCCACCTGCCAGCTATTCCATCATCCACAAACAGCTTTCAAGACTTGCAGCACTGTATATTAGCTGTGAAAATTTATTTGCATAATCTGGGTACTGCTCAGGAGACCCTATGAGGCTGCCCTGATGGGGTTTCAAGCGTTACTGCAATTCAGGCCCTGAAAATTTCTCCAAGAACATTCACAGAATGATTTGCGCTTGGATGCAGGGTTTTCTCCCCCATCTCTAGGATGTTGGCAAGAGGTCTCTGTTCTTGCATATCCCCACATCCCCATAAAGAAAAGGCCTGGTGACTCTGGTCACAGGTTTCCAGTCTCTGGCTTTTTGTGCCACACATTTTAAAAACAGCCTTTTACTCTGATAATTTGTTAAGAAAGTGTCTGAATGAGTGTGGGTTTATCTTGACTGCCTGTAAGGAAATCCCACAGGTTCCTGCTTGAATGGTAATTATTTACATAACAATATATAGTTGATTCATCTACGATTAAATTCTTTTAGAGTTTGAAAATAATAGTCAGGTTTGTCCGTTTTACTCCAGGCTCGACTTCCTCTCAAGTGGATGGCTCCAGAATCCATATTTGATAAAATCTACAATACAAAAAGCGACGTGTGGTCCTACGGGGTCTTGCTGTGGGAGATATTTTCCTTGGGTACGTTAAGTCTGCACCCCAGGAGCTGGACTCAGTGGCGGAGGCTGAAGCTGGGGCCATCGTTCCAGCATGGGGAAAAACATCCTTATCGTCTAAAAGCTTTTGCCAAGTCTTTAATAAGAAAAGACCTAAATCAGGCAGATGTGGGTGTAAGGGTAAAGGGGGGAACTGTGTGTATCATGCCGCTGTGAACTGGAAATTTTGGTGCTTTTAAGGGCACTGGAAGCTGACTTGCCAGGCTGAAAGCCTTTGTAGATAGCACAGCTCCTGGGTGCTTTTCCACCTATTTCTGCCATGGGCAAAACCTAAGCTTCCCTCTTTCTCCTGTAGAAACCCTCGGTAGAGACGCAGGGCAGCACAGCTGGAGCGGTCACAGCCCTTTGTCCAACCGATGGCACAAACCAGGAAAATCGGGCAATTTTTGAAGTGGTTTTATTGAATATGGAACCCTGTGGGATAACACAGAGCTGTGGCCCTGGGTTGGCAGCTGCCAGGGACCAAGGCATTGCCTTCTGTGCCACAGATGGCATTCGAGACACCCAGTGCCATGGGCTGGATTCTCTCTCAAAAGCTTCTTACGTCCCCAGTGGGAGCAAGGGAGCTGAACACACAGAGAGGTCTCTGCACGTCTCAGACTGTGTCACCCCCATTTCCAGCCTGAGACCAGGCGGTCGCACCAGCCCAGGGGGAGACGCAGCATGTGTCCCCCCCTGACCCAGGCCACTGGACACAGCAGGCGAACAAGAATCTGCACAGATGCCACAGGATGAACTAGAGCATGCAATCCGAAATTAAAACCCAGTGAAGCTTTTTCCCCCCTCCTTTCTTTCACGTGGAAAAGGCAGGATACAAGATGTACACTGAGCGGGAACAACAATGACTGTCAGAACAGAAGAATCTTAATTGGGTTCAACATAGAGGCTGACAAAAGAGGCGAACAGCAGAGGAAACAATACTATACAATTCTCAGGACAATCAATCATTTATTAGTTTAAATACATGTTGTTGGTCAGCCTGCCAACTCTTGTGATTTTATGGTCAGCCTCATAATACCTGCTATTTTTTTCTTAAAGCCCCAGCTTCTTGAACCTGTTGACTGTCTAACTCTGAAAGGTCTTAGCTTTTTTTTTTTCTTTAGTTTTCCCTTTTCCTGATTTTTTTTGTCTACAGAAAAAAGACCAACAGCACAAACAGGCTGCATCTTAAAAACACAGAAACTAAGAAAATAAGGCAAATGTACTGTGATCTGATTTAAAACCACGATTTTCTTATTTTCAAGGTGGTTTTGAGCATTTGGGGTTTGTTAATACTCTGCTTACTAGAATTTTTGGTGGTCCAAACCAACAGAGAGGTCAGACTCAGCTTTTCTTGAGGGATACGTTTCAAGTCCAAATCACGTTTATTTTTTGCACCTCCAGTAGTGCTGGGTTTGATCTTGCCCTCCTCCAAAGACCAGGGTTTGGAGCAGTGTCAGCAGTTGTTCCCTGCCTGCAGGAGATGGCAGGGGCCAGACCCTGCAGGGGGGTACACCCTTGGGCTCCCAGCTCTGCAATCAGATGTTGCACACCCTGAGCATTTTGTGGGGAAGTGTGGGGCCAAAGCTAGGTCACAGGTACCCAGCTCAAGGCGTGTATGACCCTGCTCTCCCAATGTCGCCTCCAGGTGCCTCTCCTTACCCCGGAGTCCAAATAGACGAGGATTTCTGCAGCAAGCTAAAGGAAGGCACAAGAATGCGAGCTCCGGAGCAAGCGACGGAGGAGATGTAAGATGCCTTTCTCTGCTTGCCTCGCGTACCACTGCCTTCCTGGGCTACCTTGTGGACAATGTACGAGTCTCTGCAAAAAACACCCTCTGACAACATAATGAAAAACAACCTGATTCTGCCTCGTATCTTCTTGCTGTCATCAGCATCTTCTTGCATCCCTCCCCACCCCTGGCCCTCCCGTGGGGTAGGACAGGGTGAGGAGAGACATGGACCTGAGTCCAGGGCACCACCAGGGCTGGGCTGAGCGAGCAGCCGGGAGGAGGAAGGTCATTCATTCCTCTCCAGGTTTAATATTTACTGACGTGCACACAGATAAGTGCTGGAAGAATGTGACATTATTAACATCGTCTTGACTTAGGAAGCCACAGCGGAGGCTTCCTCGCAAACACTCGGGTGACAAGGGACCACCCTTTCCCGGAGACAGCATCTGATTGCAGAGGGAGGTGACAGGGACCCACAGCCTCCCAACCCATGTAGCGTGTGGCGTTTGTCTGAGCTCTTCCATCACAATATTAGCTTTCCCTCCCCAGTCCCCTGCCTTCAGGTGCAACCCCCAGCTGCTGCTGCATGGCCAACACCTTTTTGAAGGCTTGGCAGGGGTCCAAGTAAGACCCTAAGATTGTTGCCCCTCTGCCCTGGGAGTAGGATGTAGCGCCCTGACTGGGGAGACACCTGCAGCACAGTGAACACGCACCCCATGGCACAAATCTTTCAGGAACATGAACATATCCAAGGTACTTTACCTCTGGAGGCAAAATCAAGTACATGTAGGTGTCTTCAGTGCCTTTTTGAGTGCTACGTCATGGCTCTAAATAGCAACACTCACCAAAAAATAGTTCTGGAAGAAGAAAAAGGAAGCGAGCCAGCCATTCCTATCTGGGAGTACTACCCTTTGGCTCATTTTATTATCCTAGTGACAGTAGATAAGAGATTTTTTTTTTCCTTTTCCACATATTTTATTGCAGGAAGGAAAGCTCGACTCAACCAATACGAGGAAGTGACACATTCATATAAGTCATCTTAGGATGCCTTAACTTAAACATTGCCAGTTAATGGATGTTTAATACAAAGGTTTAATGCTTAATTAGGAATGAAAAAAGAAAGTATGACTAGTTGGCTAAATTATTCTTTTGATGTGGTCTTCCCGGTATGTTGCGGGAAGAAGTTTCTTTCTTTTTCTGTAGAAAGTTTACTCTTTTACTTTTAGTAAGAGGTCTCAGTGGTGTTGGAGACCGTTTTTGTAAAATCAGGCAGGCTCAGGAGTTAACTCTGTCGATGACAAGCTGTCAGAGACTGCGCTGCCTTGGATTGAAGTGAGCTGTAACCTCTTTGTGTGCTGATTTTGCTTTTGTCCTCACAGTTACCAGATCATGCTGGACTGCTGGCGAAGCAATCCCAACGACCGACCGAGGTTCTCTGAGCTGGTGAAAAAGCTGGGCGATCTGCTGCAAGCAAACGTCCAGCAGGTACAAATGTCACAGCCATGTGCGGTCACCAAGGCAGGGGTGACTGGCCTCATGGTGCCAGGAATAACTCTGATTTCTTCTTTGCATTTAGGAAGGCAAAGACTACATACCCCTCGATACCATATTTGCAACAGAAAGTGGGTTTCCCCCTGCATCCGATCCTTTGTGCAATGAAAATTTTTCCATTACAAACTCAAGTTGTGGAAGCACTGAAAACGTCAGGTGAGAGAAGCAAGATTAAGACTGAGTTTGTTTGTTGGGTATTGCAGCTTGCTGCTGGCAGGAGAAAACACCCAGAGACACCCCACCTGGCCTGAGTGTCCCACCAGCCACCAAGCCCCCCCCAGGATCCCGCTGGGCTGGGCTGGCCCGTCGGGGTGTCCAGGGGGAACATCAGTTCACCAGGCTCGGGTGCTGTGAGAGGGCAGCCGTGTGCGTCCCAGGGTTGGGCTGTGAGGTTTGGGTGGGGTCTGGTTAAGGAGTCCTTTTTGTGTAAACTACCTCAATGACAGTTCGGCAACTGCTAAAAGAAACAGAGAAAAACCCAGTGCTTCCTGCTTACGCACTTCACACCCTCACCAAAACTTGTCCTGCTTTTTTTGTCGAACAGATACATAAACAGTTTCAAAATAAAACCACCCCAGCGCATAAAGACATTTGAAGAGCTTCCCATCAAGGAAACGCTTGTGTTTAATGTAAGTGACTCTTGGGCCAAATGGTATGCCATTTATTTCTTTTTATTTGTGTGACAGATTTATACAGAGAGAATCAAGAAGGGATTTTACTGCTTTGTCAGCTCTGCTGATACGAGGTGCGAGATTAGCTGCGCTTGCTAACACAGGTGTTATCCCACTGTCCTACAAACTGGGGACAGTAGATCCTTGCTGACCATGCCATGGGCTGCAAACACTCCTTCTGTGATAAGAAATGGCTGATGCCAGTAGGCCTGCAAGATATGGCTGCCAGGCTCCCATCTGAGTCCCACTGGTGTGGGAGAGCCACTTAAAATCCCTTGGATTTGTGTTTTTGTCTGAACAGTAGTGCACAAATGAGACTCGTGGGTCACATTTCCATCAGAGGTTCCTGGGATGAACAAGTCCTCTTATCAGGTGGACAAGCTGGGGTGATGTCTACTAATGGGGCACACATACTGTCCTGGTGGGGGTGGGCATGGGTGAGAGGCTGGAGGAAGCTTTTGTTGAGCCAGTTGTATGCATTCAGTGGTGGGAGGTGGGAAAGGCACAGTGGTTCTCTCAAGGCTGAATTACTGGCTGGCCAGGACCTCATCTTGCGTGCAGACACCTTGCTTTTAGCACTCTGTATCTGCATTAATGGCATGTGTTTGATGCACCCCAAAGCAAGGACTGTTTAGAAAGGCACTGTTAAATACCTGGGCATTGCAGCACCTACAGCAGCACGGAGCATCTGTCTCCTAGGGCTCTCCGAGTATAAACAATGAAAATGATGAGGAAAATTGGACTGAAGAGTAATTGAGCCCAGTGTAACAGTAACTTTCTACAGTTAACACCTAATAGGGTGGTATTTGGTTTTTTTCTTCAAGGATTATCAAGCAGACAGTGGGATGGTGTTGGCTCCAGAAGAACTGAAACGTTTCACATGGACAGGCAGCAAGCAGAAACGGACGCTCTTTGGGTCTGTATTTTATGTTCCTTTCTTCTACTTCACATTTTAGAGGACGAAGGAGGACTCGAGGTCCTTGTGCTAAATCAGGCCTCCTGAAAGTAGCTGAGGTGTCCCCAGTCCCTGCAAACACTCTTGCTGAGGTGTGTCCTGCTCAGGTGGGTCAGCAGTCAATCAGCTCTCACACCTAACCCTTCATACACCTTCAAGGAAACAAATAACCCTCATAACCTTCAATGCACATCACCGTTATGATTTATTAGCACTCTATTGATCAGCTTGATCCTCAACTCAAGGCCAGGCTGGACAAGCCAGTGCGAGAGAGCACTAAACCAAGGTAGAGGTGGGTAACTATAGGAAATGAGTCCTTAGCAGGGCAGGAGGAGAAACGTGTGGCTACGAAGGATTTGCAGTTGTTTCTGCAAGTCCCCAAGGGCACCCCAGCTGGGACAAGGCTCTCAGTGCTTGTTTTTGCCCTTCTTTTCCATGACTCAGCTAAGCACGGCCCATTTAACACCCATGGGCTCAGGATGCTAAAGTGGCAACTTTACAATAGATGGATGTGAGGGCCTCACTTCTCTTCCTGCCTTTAAGCACTTTAATACATTGGCCACCTTCCTCCACCTAATTCCTGACAGCTGCCCAAGCAGGGAACTAGGGCTGCTCTAAGAAATTCATTGCACTGACATGAACTCTCTGCAAATGGGAAATGTTTGTTTTCTCAACGCCGGCGGCGTCTCAGTTCCCAGCCGCTGCGAAGCTGGCAGGGTCGGCGGCTGGTTTCGGCTCACTGCTCTCGGCCAGCCCCGGGGACTGCCCGCGCCCAGCCCATCCTTCATCTCAGGCTGGCAGGAGGTCAAGGCCATCCCGCCATCCTGCCTGCGCTGGACTTGTCAGCGCCTTGCAGCTGGGCAGGCTGGGAGGTGTAGTATTGTCTCAATGAACAATTGGAGCCGGCTGAGACGTGCGGTCAAGGCAGAGAGGACTCGCTTCAAGAGAAATTCCCGTGACTAAGAGGGCGTTGGTTAAACGCGTAGGAATACGGGTGCGAGAGCGTGCACGCTCACACGGCCAAAACACAGGGTGTGCGGGGCAAACGTGCTGCTGGCGGGAGTCTGCAATGGAGCACTGCTCGCGCCTGGCAAAGCCGGGGTGATTCAAGCCACTCCGAAGAAGCGCTGGAAAACCCTGTCTCCTGCCTTGACCGCTCACGTTTCAGAAAAGAGGCTTGTGAGCAGTTTTACTGTACTTTGATTTTATTGAGACAGTTTTCCATACTCACTTTTGAGGAGCCAGGTATTACAGAGCTTGGAATGCCTGTGGGTATTAGAGGGCTCCAAAGGATGCAGTGTTTCCTAGAAGTGGTTTAACCTGGTTTTAATTTGTGTAAATGTGACATTTCTGAAGGCTGCCATCAGCCGCAGAGACAACATGGCAACCTCCCCAAATGAGATGTATGAAATACTTTTTTCTTTGCGGGGCATGGAATACACGGAGTATGCCTCGAGCATCCCTCCAGAACTGCTGTAAGGAGCATTTTCAGCTGCAGAAGGAAAGGGAATGCTTGGATGGGAAAAAAAATATTAACTCAACAGGGGCTGCTAGAATGTAAATCCTCAGGGAAACAGAGCAGCTGGCTGAGAACACACAAGGTCATCTGGTCTGCAAGCTAAACAAGTGGTACTGTAGCACTTTGCCAAAAAGCACTCGTGTATGTGAATGCACACAGCAACCCCTTAGTCTGCACACACTCCTCAGAGTGGTAGCTTCTCAGCTAAGCACCCTTTACTTAGGCTAAATCAGAGCAGTAAATAAACACTGCTGAAAGCAGAAAGGTAGAGCCTGGAGGGGTTTGACACATGTAAGCAGATCTAACCAGATGCATAGTCCTGCTTCTTCCTTTGCATCTCAAGCATCCTTCTCTGTGGTCCTGCCCCCTCTCTTGGCTTGCCTTGCAGAGAGCTGCTTCAGGTCACTGGACTATCAGAGGAATGACCCCAGAATAGGTTCTGAGTGAGCAGTAGCAGCTCACTGTCAGGGCAGCTGGTGCCAGCGCCAGGATGAGGACGGGGTCACCTGCCTTTTAGCAGCAGCTTACAGCTCCATCACCTTCAGTGGAACGCCTCATCGCTCCCAGAGCACTTACCGTCACGCTGTGAACCTCAGCGCTGCAGTTTAGGACACAGATGCGCAGAAATGCACTCACACCAGCGGGCGGGTCCTGTGCCGAGGCTGAGGATGCTGTGGGACTGTGTTCTTGCTGTTTCCCAGCCACCTGCAGGCTGGGCTGCCTTTCTAGGGGCAGAACAGTTGGGCTCAGTGTGGTTTTATTCTCAGCTCGAAGCATCTGAGATCACTCGCGAGCCAGCCAGGTTGGGTGACTGTCAGACAGCACAAGGGTGGGTGTCTGCCCTGGAGCGTGGCGCTAGAGGATTCAGACTTGGTGGGGCCGTACGTGTCACCACACTGCTGAAGGACTGCAGAGGGTGGAAGGAGCCAAAGCTGGTGGCATCCGATCTGTCCCCTAGAAGCGCACCCAGGGTTTGTTTCAGAGGAAACTAATAATTTTATTCCAGAGGAGAGCCAGTGCATGCACTGGTGCTTACTCAGCATAACCAACCTGAGAGCCAGGTCATGGGGAGAGCAGACAGCTCTGTTCCTTTGCAAGTGAAAAGGATCCCAAGTGCAACTCTCTTTTAGCTTTTCAGTATTGATGAGAAAGCCCAAGCCAAGTAAGCCAAAATCCTCAGGCTGCCAGAAAAATGGCTGTGAACTCCACCACTTGAGAGCTGGAACAAGCATCTCAAGAGCCGCAGCCAACCTCTAACCTCACTCCGTTCTTGAATCTGTCAGGAAAGGAGCAGCCGTTTCCTCCAACAAATAATCCCAATTAAAAACCAGCTAGCCAGAGTTTCTAATTTACGTTCCTGGAGTGGAAAGAAGAGAGTCCACAGCTAGAGAAGCCTTTACTGACCGTAAGCTCAGTCTGAACATGATGCCTGACCATGGATACCAGAACCCCAGGGTCTCCCTTGAAGTTCTCTGTGGGAGTGTATGTCCAGGTACAGCAGTGCACTCAAGCATGCTAAAGGTAACAGAAGCAGCTTTACTGGTATAAAGATTTAATAGTTAAAGTAGAAGCCAAGTCTAGCTCATGAGAAAATTCTCAGGATGCAAAAGCCTGATGATGAATGAAAGGATGAAAGAATGATGATTTTTAAGGCTCATGATTTCGCATGCACACTCCACTTTAGCCAGCCCGCTGCTCCCTAAGACTCACAATTATCACAGGAGTAAATCACAGGAGCGTTTCTCTTTAAACCATCTCAAGAAGTCCATCGAGTCTGTGACTAACCTTGTCACATAGTTATGGAATTTATCCCAAGGCAATTATTTGTCCATCTGCCAACAGATGCAATATAAAAAGATGGGATGCATCTGCAATCCTCATCAGGAGGGCTCTTCCTCATGAACTCCATCAATCTACAAACAAATGTAATGGGGTGATCTTCTTGGGAGGACCCTTCAATTTCCTACAGTAGGAGAGAAGACAGAGACCACGCTCTCTACAAAGCACACAGGCCTGTGAGTTAAAGATTCAGGAAAATGTGACATCCAAGAGAAACTGTTACTTCTCCATTTCCTAATCAGGAAAGGTCCTGTACTATCAGTTCTGTACTTAAAATACAAACAGTGCAAATTATAATGAAAAGCAAAACCCTGGGCTCCCAAAGCCTCAACAGATGTTCTGACTGTCTTCTCTGGAATTCAAGAGTAGTGCTGCCAACGTTCCTGACCTTGTAAGAGAAGGGCAGAGCATCCGTGAACTTATAAAAATACAGGGGAGCGGATCTAATTTTAGGCACTGCAGTCCAACATATGTTTATGTTAGGATTTCACATATAATCAATGATGCAAAATGCTCTTACTAGTCTTTCATCTACAGAAGAATCTTTGGTATCTAAATTCAGTGGTGTTGAAAAATCTCTTTGCCGTAACTTCCTTTGTTATTGAAAGAGCCCTTTTAAGCACTGCTCTCTCCTAAGCCAGGTGAGAAAGTGCTGGAAGGTGAACAGGATCTTAAAGAGCGGCTCAGCTGAGAAGACATTAAACCCTTCTCATACAGGGTATCTTATAAAAGACAGGATAACTGGTCCTTTGTGGGAGATGAAAACTCTAATTCAAACCAGCAGTTCACATCTGCTGCTGAGAGAATCCTGAGAGAGCAGATATCCAGACCTTGTGCCCTTCCTCACAAACATCACCCATTTATCTTAAAAATTCATCCCAGCATTAGGCTTTGGGAACACCTACACTAGCAGGTTTCTGCTTTTGCCCCAAGGCTCAAGACCTTTTGTTACTTCACTCTGGCTCAAAAAAATCCCAGTTCCCTTAGGAAGAACATTTAAGTCCGAGGACCCTATGGGGATCCACAGCCCAGCAGCAGCACAGGTGCCAGACACTCCACACTACTTTGCCCTGCAATGAATTTTCACTCCCTAGCACCTGCCACAAATGAGCAATTAGAGCTTAGGCTGAGCAATCCAGTACTCCTCATAAGCACTAAGACTCTTAATACTTCCAATGAACGCAAGGACCTTAATAGTGATGTTCAGTCACAACATCCCTGTTCAGAAGGGGACTCGAGGGGGACACAGGAGGGCTCTTTCAGCCCTCCATTCCACTCCCTCATTGAGCAATCCCATCTGCATCAACTCTGTCCCCATCATGAAAAAAATAAACAAAGCTGCTTCTTGTGACATGGCTTTGCTCCAGTCATTAAAACAAATGCTCATACATGTTAAATATGCTAACAGTGAGGCTGCTCTGTTACAGCGTGAAAGGTGCCAGCAGGAGCAAGGAGTCCGTGCTTTCTGGAATAACCAAGCCAAGAAGCTTCTGTGGTTTCAGCTGTGACCAGCTCAGTGACTCCAAGCGAAGATACACATACGGTAACACGGTCCTGGAGAAAATGAAAGCCTGCCATTCTCCCCCTCCTGACTACAACTCCGCGGTCCTTTATTCTCAGCCACCCGTTTAAGTACTTCTAGGCCAAGACTTAAGTATGTGTTTAACACATAAAGGTTCTTCTGAAACACTGTCAGTTTAAAAACTTCGACCCAAATAATTTTAATTATCCTAAAATTCAAAGCGGTATCATTGGCTTAATCTCAGTGACCTGCTTTTCTACAGACTGCAACAAGCATATAGAAAATATAGCAAAATACTAACGCTTAAGCCTTGACTTTCCCAATGCTGAACACCAACAGCTGCCACTAAAATTGCCCAGTGCTTCTGAAAACCTGAATGGTCATCATTACAGAGAAAACCAGTTCACTGTTTGGTCCCCGGCAGCAGGATGGCATTTTATGCTCCAGTCACCCAGCCTCGCTTGGACTTGGGGGCGGCACCGGTGTCCTGGTCGGGAGAGGCAGCTGGGAGCCCGCAGGATCCCCCATGTCAGGCACCGGGAAATCTGCACCCTGTTGCTGGGGCTGGTGTAGTGTTGGAAAATAAAGGATTCTTCAGGAAGAAACAACACTTCACAGTTTTTAGTGAAAACTCTACTTTGAGAAAGTTGAGGGAAGGCTAATGCCCCGGGGAAGCTGAATTAGCTGGCTGGGGCTGGGGCATTACGCGGCTCTTACTGCTTCGGATGGCAAGCGCAGTAAGGAGTCCTGCGAGGCAAGGATTCCAAACGTGTGTTGCAAAACACAATTGGCAAGCATAGAGGAGAACTAAGGTCAGAGCCAGGGCTGCAACAACAGGGAATACAGATCAATTCAGTTTGGACAAGCCTGCTGAAATAAAGTACATGAAGTTTTGCACTTTGTCAGTATGCCAACACACACACACACTGGAACCAAACCACAAGCTAGACATGTTAAAGCCAAGCTCTGCCCACGAAACCTCGTGGACCTTCTAACACTGCACTGATTATGTTTTATTTATGGGAATCTGTCGGACAAGACAGGATGGCTACTAAACTGCATATATACTTTAAAGAAAGGATTGATCACTAGAAAGTTTGAAGACGTTAGAAATGACAAGACAAACTCCTTGCAAAGTTAGGGCAGCTTTTCTACAAAGACAGGTGAATTTCCAGGTTAGTTACCAGTATAGATGTACAGGAGTAACAAGGTATTCGTTTGCAACAGACTTTTGTGTAGCATCTCAGAAAGGGCATGAATGTTCTTTGTTTGAGAAGCATAAGAATGCACCATCCCCTTTCACCTTTGAAGGTAATATTAAAATGAGAGTTGGCCATTTATGAACACAGCAGCACTGACATCTTCCAGATCAACAAGTACTGCCCAATCTCAGCTTCTTGTGGTCCACTATAAATATATATTAACTAAAATGCTACATATAATATGGTTCTGACCTCTTAAAACTCAGCTTAGGAGCTGTGACTTTAACCCACTAACCGACTTAAAGGCAAATGACCTCTTGCATACTTACAAAGAAAAATGTTCTTTGATATTCAAGTAAAAGAAATATGTACCACAACTTCTAAGCTCAGTATCAATTCTAGATCTTCCTGGCCAAGAGATCATCAATTTTGAGTATCTTCTGCGCTGGCTCTTGCTGGTAAAGTGTATTTGATCTTGATCAAAACAAAAAAAAAAAAAAAAAGAACTGTTTCTTAACTACAATTGAGCAAAAATAGTTATGGGATGACGCATCTCTAAGGAAATGTTTGCACACTGTAAATATATAAATATGCTTTTTGTGCATAAATATTTAAGAGAACTGGACTACAAAGGTTACTTTTATATGAACCCCCCAAGTTTCTTCAGATGTGAATAACTCTTATTTTGTCTTTCGTTTTCTGTCTTTATATAATGTATTTGACTGCTGAATTCACATAATAAAGTTTGCTTTTGAAAGAATCTGCAGAGTTCTGCCAAACTAGTTTTAATCCAGCATCAGAGAGTGCTGCAGCAGATGATTCAGTGCTGGGCAGCACTAACACCAGGCAGATGGGAGAAGCCAGGTTTCATGGTGGGGGAAGGAAAAGCAGCTCATTAACAAACATCCATTCAACTGCCCCCCACGCCTGGTTACTTCTGCAGCTAGAAGATATGGTAGAGATGAAAGGACATGAGTTAGCACCGCAGGCCTGGCAGATGCTTCCTCTTCTTCACAGAATCTCCACATCCCCATCCCATCCATCTGAAGCTGAAGAAGCCACCCCTATGGTGATGTTCAGTTGAGGGCTCTCTGCTATACAGCATTTTATAGCGGGAGGGAATCTCCAGCTCACGTTGCAGAGAAACTACACACAAGCACCAGAAGGCAGGCGAGATGAAACCTTCCCTGGGGAGGCAGAACATAACAGGATCGCCCGCTACTGCTGCAGGAGGTTCTCTAGTTGTTACTGCACATCATTAAAAGGAACTGGAGAATGGCTAATGGCACCAATCAAGCTTGCTGCAGCTTTAGTTTAGTCTCTATATAATAAAATTTTGAAAACACTGCAATTTAAGGGATAATGACACCCTGTAAGGAATATTGACAATTTCACATATATTGCACAAAATTTCATGTTACATAACCATCCAGTCCTCTGGATGGGTACAGGAGATTTTACCCAATTGGTAACTCACCTCAGCTTTGCTGGTTAACAACACAGAAAAACAACTCTGGGAAATGAAGCTGTCAATGACTCCACGTGCAATTTGTCAGAGAAATTAATATGCTTTGTTATTGGGAAAAAAAACCCTCAAAAACATGAAAGTAAGGGTACTTTAGTAGAGTTTTCAAAATTAGGGCTTGTCCAGTAAAGCAGACCTGATCTGACAGAAGCAGATGGGACTTGGCTTGGGAGTTAAGGAAATGCATATTAGCATGATTCCAGTCAACAACTTCTGTAAGTTTTAGGAGCTCTGATATACTATAAGCAGCAAGCACTAAACGCACTTTGTGACTCATGATTGTTTAAATTCTGCATTGCAGACTTAGTGAATACAAAAGAAATATGACAGAATGAGATACAATTCCAGTACCAAAGGTGAAAAGCCCTGTATCCAAGTTCACATCGTCAAAATAAGGCCACGTTATTTCTGGTATTCTTTATTAAAAATACTGCTGTACACATGAAGAATGAAAACAGGATTAAAGATGAGTAACACATATTGGGATCATGACATTAGAACTTAACATACTGGTGCTTTTTAGGGGAAGCAGTTGACACCTGAATTACTGAAACAAGGGCAAATCAAAAATACATAGGTACCCTCAACAAAATATTTACAATATAGTAAATACAGCAACAGAATTTAAAACAGGTACAAAAATTAAAATGACCAACATCAAATGATTTCAAAGGTTGTCCCTTCTGTGCTTTTAGCTGTAAAAAATAGGAAGGTCGGAATTAAATTTCCCATCTGGGAGGGCACATCCTGGTGGCTGTTCTTTTTAAATACAGATACACAGTTCTTCCTACGAATGGATCAAACTACGACTTTAGGACAACCTTCTAAATGGAATTAAAATGGGGTAGAAGGGCTCTCCCCGAAAAAACACCCAAGCTGAACTTCAGACTGTTCAAATCATTCCCAAATACGGACCAAATGAAATAAATAGAAAACAAAGTTCAACTTTTTTTTTTGTTTTATGCATTACCTGACACCAAATATTTTCTGGCTGACATTACGTATGAAAACTTATTAGCTGTCTACCTTTTTATTTTTAAACCAAGTCCTGAGGTTACTAGGGGCTGAAGCAAACTGACATTATGCAAATACACACAGGTTTGCAATTTAGACATGTCTTGCAGAGGGTGGTTTGCTGGTCTAAAAAGGATGAGAATTCAAGCCCTATTTTACCCCTGCCTTACACTTTCACAAAATATTGGTCCACAAATTAAATTTTCAAAGGTTCCCAAACCCCACAACTGAACAGATGATCCCCTTTCATTTTCAAAGAAAACAATACTGGAAAAAACCTCAGCCCGCTTATAAATTAAGCATTTCATATTTCTTCTAGAATACAAGTACTTCTTTTTTGTACAAAAGAATTACAATATGATTTGTCAAAAAACATATAAAAGACAGCTGCTCTTCCTCAAATACATGAGCTAATGATAAAAGACTGTTTTGCATGTTCACTTTTCAAAGTTCCTGTTCCTTTTATATTAAAAAGAACATTCTGGCAACTGTTATCGTTTGAATATTAAACATTATGTTCCTTTTAAAATTCACTCGATCAAATGCAACAATAATCGATTCTTAAACTCAACAACTGATGCTACCTAATGTGGATTCAACCACATTTTCTAAAATGTGTAAAGCATGTCCCTAGTCTTCAAAGCTTTCGATGTGAAGAGAGTTGCTTTTTTTCTTGATGCAAGTCTCAAGGCGGAGAATCATTTTAAAGCTTATAAAAGTGGACAGAGAAATATTAAAAACTTCTCTGAAAACTACAAATATTGAGAATTATTAAAATTGATGTCAGTAACATCAGTTGCAAGTGCTTAAAGTCTGTCCTGACCTTTTGAGTTTCCACATTTTCTTCATGGTGAGCACCCAGTGCTATTAAAACATTCAGTGCTGGGAAAGGGTAGATACAGTCTTCGCTACTGCTTTAAGAAAGGAAATTCCTACATATTTGGCAGTCTTCAGTATCAAAGTGTAGGTGTTTAACTAGAAATCCCATGAATACCCAAGTTTGGAGACAACTGCATGTCCAAATATTAGAAAGTTAATTGAGGAGGAAAATTCCAGACTTTTGAGACTGAATTACTTCAGGAATATTCATGTGTTGAGTATTATCAAAAGTAATATTACTTTGGGCTAAGCAGTGACTGCAAAGGCACAGCAGATCATTATCCCTCCAGATTCAGGCTGTAAAACTTGAAAAGCTCTTGATGCCAGACAACTGCTGTGTTTAGTTAATCTTCTTTTAACAGTGTCTTTGTATCTGTATCCAGTGTAGCGTACCATAATAAAGCTGTGGTTCAAAGAACAGAACTTTATACAAAAATTATACTGTAAATAACCTAAAGTAATACACTCCTGAAACTTCAGGCATTTAAACAATTTCTTTAAAAAAAAAATCTATTAAAAAAATTGCATAAATGTAAATGCTTCTGACAAGCAGGAAAACGTACAAACAGTTTTTAAAAGGCGCTGGTTGTGTTTAGAGCAAGTTTGATATGCTCTTTAAATTAGAGATGTTTCCCATGTTGCTATTTTCGTCACTTCGCTTAGACAAGGTTTAAATCAAATGACAGGGGACTTTCTTTCCTTTTTTGTCAATTCACCGATACTTCAACTTGACTGGTTTTAAAAAGTTTTGTCTTCTCACATTTCTTTTTTGAGCTAACAGTGGGTGGCATACAGAGCTTGCATACAACACACTTTTACAGAGGTTATGAACTAAACGGTCATTAACAGAACACAATTTCTATTAAATTATTTACCTGGTCCTTTATGCTATTCTGGGTGCAAATAATATCAAAAATGAATAAATTTTGCTATATCCTCAGTGACAAAAATGTATCCCAGAAATGTCCTTGCAAAGAGTTTCCCTTAAGTATACAATGTGGCAAAACTTCAGAGATCAGAAAAGTCTTAAAAAAATTAAAATTAGTGCATATACAAGTGGAAAAAATAAAAGCAGGAACATCATGCACCTGATGTGTTCCTTAATCTAAAATAAATTCTTCACAGATAAAGCCTCCAATGGCAGCCTTAGCTCTAGGATAAGTGAAACATTCTTCCCTTCAAGTAACAGTGTACCTGACTGAAGTGCAAGCAGCTTTGCTCATCTCCTGTTTGTTTCCCAAATGTGAAATGAGATGACAACAACAATTCAGCTGTAGTGCAATTTGCTATTGGTTAAGTTCCTCAGCAATGTCCTGCATGCTTTCAGCAAATACTACAACTGACCATTTGCGGCTGCAATCAGTTCTTGAAAAGTATTTTCAAAGCAGCGTTTTAAATCGCTGTAAGTTACCACAAGTACACTCTTCTCATCTCTGGAAATGAGGCTTATTTTTTCTGGCACACCAGCATCTAACTGTAACAAGAATGCAAAAGATAAAATAAAAGAAGTGTGAAAGAAATGGCAAAACATTTCCCCAATAACAAAAGCAATCAATTTCTTGGCAAGCACATTGTTGTGGCGCGGTTCAAATCTGCTAACGCCACAGAAAGGAAGGATCTGAATCGCACCACAACAATGTACTTGCCAAAAAATCGAGACATTTTGGTCTTAACCTGATGGACATTCCAGACCTTTGGACTAGGTTACCATTGTTTTCTTCCCTTTCCATAAAGCTAATAATCCTGCAATGCTATCTTCCCCTGCGCAGAAAGCCTAGCCCAATTTCCATAGAGCTCCTGATGAACAAAACCACGTTTGACATTACATTTGCGCATAAGATTCACAAGCCTCCAGACAGGGTAGGTAAATTACTTCTTGCCCACTCTAAAATGAAACAATGGATGGACCAGCCCCAGGCAATTTGAAAACCATTAGAAACCCAAGCCTCACGTTTTTGGCAGTATTGGTAACAAACTAGTTCCTAAACTGTTTGATACATTTCTTCCTTTAGTGGAAAAACACCAACCCCAACCAAACAACAACAAAAAAATATTACCTAGTTATAATCCATAAACAAATAGATAATTTGGGGTTAAAGACTGAAGTCTGTTCCACATTTGTTCTCATGTTTTGTTCTGACTTCTCACATTGGTATTAAAAAAAAGAAAAGTATGTTACACTATGTACTTCGGAGCTGTATCACTCCATCTTAATTTGGAACAGAGGAATATCCTACTTTACATGCTGAAGTCCCTTCCAAGACTGTACCTTACGTTCTCCTCACTTTGCAAGAAATATTCATCAATGGAGAATATTCAGGGTCTCTTATAATGCAAAACTTCTGTAGCTCTGTTTTAGTCCATATATTGGTATTTCCAAATACTTGACACTACAAATTTTCTTGTTTCAATACAGAAGGTGGGGCAGAGCCAAGTGGGATATGACATTATTGAGGCCATCTTTGGAAATACAACCCCAGCAGGATTAAATAAATGTTATACTGAATAGCAGAAGAACAATTCCATTTGTCACTGAGATGTTTCACTAGCTGCTGTCTGGAGCAACACAGCAAGTTAGAAATTTCTTGCTTTTGTCTTCTACAGTAGCATTCTGAGCACAACCTTAAAAGCTAGAACCTCCCAAATTTAATGTTCCTGCTTTCTGAATAGCTTCAGAATGACAAAAGCAAGCCAACTAGCTTTTAATTCTTGAAGAGTAGGACAAAAACACCAGTCTCTTCCACCATCAATTACTAAATGTTGTAATTAAGGTGTTTGTAAAATATTGCCTACTGTTCTCATTAGCATCATTCAAGAAATTAGTTAATTACCTTAATGAATTTAGAATATGGAAGATCTGTATTAAGAAAGACACACAGCTAACTAAACATCAGTATTTATGGCTTTCTTCCTTTTCTCCTGTGGAGGCATAAATCAGGATCTCAGCTGAAAAGATCCCAAAAATGCCACATGGAAAAAAAATTTGTATTTTTAAGCAATAGAGTAATTTTCATTCAAAAGGAATGCTTTTGGAGTGTAGCAGGAAAGCCCAAATAACCGCTGCTACTTGTGCACTCTACAGTTTGCAAAGTGTTTTTTGGAGTGTATTTCCAAAGCAGAGTTCTGTAAGCCTTACATTTTTTTGTGTGCTGAGCCCACAACCACAGAAGAGAAGAGCCTCTGTTTAAAAAGGTAAGCCATGAACATTTATAGAACAAGGCATTCTTTGACACCATCTCTTACCTGACCTATGAATTCAGGACTGTCCCCTCTTGCTACAGTACTGTACGGGTCACTGCTTTCAAATCATGATGGCATTTCACTGCCTATTTGAATATCAACATGCTTTCTTTTTGATTTAGCCTCAATCCCTTTAATGTCCTTTTTAAAGTGATTACAGACACCAACCAGAAAGATAAAAAGGAGGTTAAAGAAATGCACAGCAGTGGTCTAATAGGAGATTAAAAGCCCTGACAATTTAGAAAAAGATTTAACTGTAGTTAAGTCAGTTGTTACACATCAAAGGGTCTGAATATTTTCTGGAAGACAAAGTTGGCTAACCTAACCCTAGAAAAGAGAATACTAGCCACTGACTCTCTTTATTGTCAGTGTCTGCATCCCCATTCTCTGCAGAGTGAGTGGGATGACCAAGTAGCTACAAAAAAAGGCAGCAGCAGCGCCTCATTCTCCTATGAATTACTGAAGTTTGGCAAAACAATGTAAAGTAAGTTGAAAGCCGATCTGCCAATAAAAAAAGAAATAATCAGCTCACATACTTTTTTAATTTATGGAGCAAGACAAGTACTAGAACTGCTAAAGATCTTGCAGTCTCACACATCTCCTGCTATTAATCAAGAGAGCGCTCAGCTAAAATTTTGCTAGTGGTGCAGCTCTTGGAAAACTGCAAATAGCTCTGTTAAATCAACCTTGGAAAAAGAAGTGCTGGAGAGGCTGGGGGAGTTATCAGAAGTGGACTTTACATTGTAAGTCACAAAAATTTTCCAGCACTATCCTAGACAGTAAGAATTTTGCACAAACTTTTATTGCAGTTTCCCCTCCTGATATGTCCTCCTGTCTCCTACTCTGGTCAGCACAGTTTAGGAATGGATCCTCTTGACTTATGACCATCCTCTGTGACAACTACATCAGCAGAAACCTCCGCCAGTTAAAGGGGTTTCATGGATCCTTTATGCTGTGTTGAAAGACCAGAGTAGCATAAAGGGACCAGCATTGCTTATCCACAGTATTCAATGCATTCTAGGATGAAAAGTTACTACTGTATCTCATGCTACATTATCGAACTCCACATTTTAATAGTAATGTACTAAGTTTATTTAAAATATCCATAAATGTTTGAATATTAGCTTAGTGAATACATTGTTTTCATCCAAAACGGGGAAAATAACCATCAGTTAAATCAACAGAATTCACCTGCCAATGACAACTTGCTTTGAAGTGGAATATTATTTTAAAGAAAGTTAACCCAAACAAATTTTTAAAAGCTAACCCAAGTACAGTGTACCTTGTTAAGACATGAGATAATGTGACTGAGGTCAATCCAAGGAGTACCCGCTTCTGTCACCTGATGGAAAAGGTGATCTCGAAAGAGCTTTAGTAAATACCTGTCTCCAGTTTCTGACCACGTTGGGTCCTTCTGAAACCTGGTGTAAAACAAAGGCTCATATTAAAGCTCAGAACATTAAGAAAAATCAAAACCCACAGATATATACATGACTCTTCAATCTAAATTGACTAATCTTACTGCTTTGCTAAGCTACCCATTATAATTTGCAATTAAATTAGTCTCCCCCTGCCACAAACAGAATATAACATAATCCAAGTTTCTCAGCTAAGTACCCAGAACTAATGCCTACCAAGGGCCACAGAAAAGTAATGGAAGAAAGCAAGAGTTATCTTCAATGTTTAATGTGCTAGAAACCAGCATTACAAACACAACTCCAAGTCTATTCAATAGGGTGGAAAACAGACCATGAACACCTAATTTGTATGTAGTAGTTGATAAAAAACAAGCTGAAAATTAATTACCTTAAAACCAGTATCTACACCATCTGCTACAGTTAAAGCAAGCTACAGATTTCCTCAAAAACCTTTGTCACTCACAAGAAACTGCTAAGAGAAACCACACTAAAAAAATGAAGCAACTCTCTCATATCTATTTGTAGCCATCTCTTCTCCTTTATTTAAAATTTTAGTCAAAGCTGCTTATCTTATTTTTTCTCAAGGCTTCTTAAATACTCAGATATAGGGAAAATGTTTAGCTTAAATTAATAAGAGAAGAAATTCTGCACTGCAAACTGGGTTTTACATACTCTACACCATGAAAACAAGTATTTCTTACTCTGGCCTCTCATTGATTGTTCCCAATTTTGCTAGAAGCCTAAACAACCTTCCATTTTGCACTTCCTAGAAAACAAGAAAGATATTATTAAAGTTTCTGAAACATAAAATTAAGACACTTATTTGCAAAAGATACACAGTAGTAATGCCAATGATTGAATGCATTACATTGTGTATCAGCAGACCAATGCTCATTTTTACACTTCACATTCAAATTATAATGTGGAGATTTAACAATTAATGACACTTTGCTGCCCCAGCAGAAACTGGCTCAGGCAATCTATTTCTTTGTGGAAACGTAAGTCTAGTCTCATGCCAGGTATACTTACAGGTATGCTAAAATATAGCAAGTCAAACAAGAAGAATAAGTTAATATATATATACACACACAGTAACCAAGATCTGTGAAAGTGTATACTATAATACCTTATTTCAGGTCAGGATGAGAAGGAACATAATCTACCAGGGTGTTTGTTTTTTTTTTTCAGAAATGCATTCAAACTTTCAAATTATAATTGATTCCAAATATAATTTTGAAATAAGTTTTTCCAAAAAATCTAGAAGTTGTCTTAAAACAGTATAAATTTTGACTCCATCAATGACATAGATAAAGCAATGAGAACAAGCTCACACAAAAGACAGAACATTAGAATTATACGTTTAGAATACATGCAATTGAAAAATTAATTCCATACATTTTTCCTCATCAATTAGGATACAGTAAAAAGAGTTTCATCCTAGCTGACATTACACTGTGGATTAATTTTTTGTTTAAGTAAAAGCTGCTCAGAGCTGGCAGGAAAATGATTTTCTCCTGATATTACTCATATTCTCCAATGGCCCAGCTCTCCAACATTATTCATGCTAAGCTGCATCTCATTCCATGCATGATCATATTGATTTCAAATGAATTCAGTCTGGAGTAGTTTATTATGCACAGCTGGGTAAATAAAGTAGGTCAAGGTGATAATAGCTTGACCTCAGACAACCTATGAGTTGCAAGATTTCTACTACCAATCTAAAAAACATACAGCAGAATGGCTTGTACCACAACTGTAGCTACACTTAGAGACTGACAGGGAAGACTTACCTTGTCCAGCTAGCAGAGGTCTATACAACCTCCAAGTAATTTTTTGGTATATGGCCAAAAATACAAAAGCCAAACCCACATTTGTGTGAATGCCACTGCCATGCAGATTCCAGTCAATGGTGACACAGCTGAGCAACAACACTGGCACTAAGTTTCCAGGTGGCCTCTCTTCAGGCTTAGTAGCCTGTAAGGCAGGGAGCTCTTCTACAGAGTGGATTAGAGGACTTGAAAAACTAAGGCTTTGAATGCTGTGATATATATATGATGGGAACACTAAGGTGAGGAAGGAAAGGGATAGAATAATGGGGTTACTGCTGTGTGAGCGTTACAGGAGTAACAAGATATTCATGGCTTCAAGAAAACAAAGTTATTAACTACATACATACCATTTCCAGCATCAGAAGCCTCTAAGCTACAGACGACAGCGTGCTTGGAGAGTATGAGGAAAAATATCATACATGTTGGTCTTGTTTTAATACTCTCCCTGAAGTGTCTGCTTTGCAACAATAATGAAGAGAGGGTACTAGGCTAGACTTAAGGGAAGCTGTAGTTCTGATGTTACTGAGGATGTGGTAGCACAAACAAGTTATACTATGACAGCTAATTAGCAACTGCTATTTATCACTTAGTAGCTATTGCCAAACTAGGGGCTATGCAACAACTTGGATTTGTAGTGGCTCTGCTCACCTGCCAGTGACAAGCAACTGCTACAAACAACGTGACTGAAAATGCAGACTGCTTAATGCTAATCACAGGACAATCTCTATCTTTGTTGGTGAAAAAGGTCCACCTGTCTGGTGCAGACATATTGGGGCACCGTAACAAGAAATGATCTTAAATATCTTCAGAGCAGGTGTAGTGGTTGACTCTGATAGAGTGAGCACCAGTCATCTAGAGCTCTGCATCCGAAGTAGATACTACCTTGTTCTTCTACAGCTCTTCGCTTCTGATAAAATTTCAGTATCTTTCACTAAGGAGGGAAAATTGGTTATCTAACAAGCTAATGGTAGATAATTTAAAAGAACCAGTCCATCAGAATCCCAATAATTGCCTACTGCCTCTTAAAAAAAAATTCTCAATGAGGGCATGTAATGGAAAGGAGTCACAGGACCTGATTAAATCCTTAAAAACTTAATACCCTATCCCACATATCTTCAGCACCATGAAAGCCTTCTGTAATATATTTCAGTCTTGTTAGAAAATCCTATGACCAGTGGCTTCTGATGAGCAGACACCCTTTCTTGTTGAACAAATACACACTAACATGGGACAAGGTACATATTTCCTTTGTAGATGGCACTTGATACCTTGACCGAACTTGATAGACTAACGAGACTCACACAGCAAGAGATGCACACTCCATAGAAACTGAGGATGGCTGCCTTAACCTCCATGATGTAGCATTCATTTGGAAAGGAAAACATTTGAGATAAGTAAAGGGACACTGGAATCCAAATCTATCCAATAATTTAAAGGCAACATTTGTTGCTGTGTAACCTCTAGCACAAACTACATGATCTATTGTGGGATGACATGCATGGCCTGATTTTTTCAGAATACTACGTTTTAATCATTCCATTAAGAACATCTTTTCCCAAAGACTGCTGGTTGGACATGAAGATATTATTTTAGTTAAAGCCCAGCTGAGGGCATCCTAAAACTAGTGGCTCTTGAAGCTTTTGGACTTTCAACACCTTGAGCTCAGAGCTCTCAAGCCTGCAGGCAGATTATTTAGGTTGCTAAACAAACAAAAGGAAAAAACAGTAGAAGACATTCCCTCTTAAGGTACAGCTGTAGGAATACTGACTATAGATCTTCCCATAGGAATTACTAAATAATTTACCTTTGCAAGGTCTTCCTCTATAACATCATTTCGCATTTGAGCAGCATCCAACTGAGTATAGAATCGCGCACCAATCATAGGCATGATATCATTTACACTGCGAAGCCTGTTTTGGTCAGTCAGCAAATACCTGCCAAAATATCCCCACCCCCAAAAAGATTACTTAAAGTAAGTGGCTGCAAGTGCGGGAGAGATCATCCTATTATGATTTTATAACTATTTAACCTTGATGCCTATTTAATACACAAAATTGACAGTTGCAGCATTTCTTAAAAAAAAAAATTAACAGAAAAAACACGTGTGTTAACTGCCATGTATACATCCAGTCAGTTACTTATACAAGATAGGAGTGTACTTTCATGGAACTGCATAGCTCACCCACTCAAACAGCAAGAAGATAACAACAGAGAAGATGCAAAGATTCAGATTGTCGTGCAATTGTTTTTCAAATCAGGGAGGGGACAGATTCCTACTTTTCCCTCTTAGGCTCCAAGAGGAGAAAGGCTGACTATACTAAACACCACAAAATAATATGCAGCCAAGAAAAACTAGCACTCAACCCTTTGATCAAAAAGGCAACGTGCCTGTTTCTCAACACCTGAAACTGTAAGATAAGACTGGCATATTCCTATGGTAGGTAATCGGCAATGAAGCCCAGTATTAAAGACAACTTAAAATGCTTGTTTTCTTTAAGCTCCTAATTCTTATTAGGAGCTTTAACAGCACTTCGAAAGGAAAGGACATTGATTTTATTAGATACACCATGAAAATACACATTATACAAACAAATTTTAAATTATGTTTAGTGATGCACTGACTATGCAGACAACTCAACATGCAGACAAATCAATGACAGCAGTTATCTGTAATCTTACTTGCATCTAAAAACATCATTTGATATTTTCACTTGTATGTTTTAAAAAAAGTACTAATTTCCTTTAAAAGATTTATTAAGCAAACTTACAAAATCAAATTCTTCAGATCAGAGGAATAGTTGATTGTCACCAGTTCCATTGCTTTCTGCAAATTCTCTCTCTGAATTCCTGATAGAGAATTGCAAGCCAAAGCCAACACAACTTTCCCCAGGGAGATCAGATCTGCTTGCTAATAGGGAAAACATATACAGATAAGATTCTTAATATAGGTAAATAGTACCTATGGTACTAGATGGTGTTTAAAAAGAGACAGTTCTTCAATAAACTTAGAAGAATTTAAGCAACTAAAATAAGTGCTATTCAAATCATAGTTCAATATGAATGCCCAAGTTAAATTAGTCAAAACGTACAGAGGAAAATCTGTCTTGATTTTCTGTCCTGATACCTAGCAATTTCTAGGTATAACATTTATCTAAGCATTTGAATGCTTAACATTTAGCTAATTTTAGCTTAAGGATAGTACCAGAGAGAACTCTTGTGTAGTGAGCAGAAGCTCTGCAAAGAGGTTCTCCTAACCACCCACCGGCTCGCTCCTGATGAGTCAAGGATTTGGTGGGAATTAAAGCAAGTCTTCTTGATACGAGATGCAGAAATACCTATCAAGGATGGCCAGCGTGACGAGATATGAACTACTTGAAATAACTAGACAGGAACAAGCTGATATGGCTGACAAATTGAGCAGCATCGCATTTTATGAAGAAATCCTTAGTGTTACCAAATACTTTCCTTAAAAGAACTGCTCTTAAAAGATGAACGCCGCATACAAACTGCTTTGCCACAATAGAAAATTTTGCCAATTTTAATAGATAGCCACCAGAAATTATTTGGAAAAGTTATACCAGATTCTAAAGCCCATCCCTAAAAACAGGAGCCTAATTTAATAGCAGACAATGACATTCATAGAAAAAGCTGCCTGATTCTTTCCATGGAAAAGCTTTCAACTGCACACAACTTGGCCAAACTTGAAACACCTGCAATTTTGATGTTGGATGATTGCTTCAAAATGAGTTTAAAGACAACTAGAGATATAAATTTAGTAGTTCCCTGAGGTTTTTTTTCTGAGAAAATAAGATATTTTTCCAAATATTTTTAAAAAAATGAAAGCTACTAATCATCAAGAATGTCAGGTCCATAGTCTGGACCAAGGCTATGCCATATAGCAGAGAATGCGCTCATACAAAGAATACACCTTCTTTGTATGGTGGTGAATGGCCAAAAATTTGGCAGCACTACAACATCAAAAGTTCTGTGTAGAATTTGGCAGCTTAAGGAAACTGCTGTGATGGTGAATGTGCTACAGGCCCTCAACAGTTCTTTTACCCAGAGGGGTTAACCACGGTCGCTGCCTCTGGCTCTGAGCAGAGCTTTGCCTGCACCTGCTCCCAGGTGTTGAGGGACAGTGTGAAGGCAACATTTTCCAGGTCTTTCAATATCCCTGCTGTTTCCATATAAAGTAGGATTAAGCAGCACAATTTAAACATGGATATGCAACATGGTAGAAGTTAAAAAGCACAGTACTGTTGTAGCTAATGAAAACAGAAACAGGTTGTGGAAAATGAGACAGAAATAAGGACAAAGCAGTAGATAAGGACATGGGACTGGCATCTGCTAGACTTGGATTTCCTAAGGAACCAGGAATTCCCGAGTATTGGCATTCCTTTGTACTTTGGTAAAGAGAAATGAACCAGAGCAACAAACCCCATTTTGGTGGGAAACCACTTGCTTCCACTACCAAGTAGTTCATGTAAGCAGCAGAGGACACTGCTATAGTACTAACAGGAATCATGCTGATAAAGTATCTATACAGAGACACGTGTTACCTGGTACAATAGCATTTTATTATTTTTTTTTCTCTAAAGACTCAGAAGAAATATGTAAGGATTTGTATTAACTACAATCTTTCTTCTTTCTGCAGTCCCCTACTTTACACTTAATACCTTCAAACTTTTAGTAATTCATAAGGATGTACGCTATATAAATTCTCTATTATCACACAACCCTGAGAAAATGAAACTATACAACTTCAGGCAAGACCTTATGAAAACATAGTCTTCCTTTACATAGGTGCTTTCATAATACAGATTGCATTAGATTTTAAAAATGGTTGAGAAAGAATCTTACATTAACATCAGCCAGGAAATTCGAAATTCAGGCTTTTGGTTTTTTGAGTGTTTGACTCGCAACCTTAATCTTTGTCTGTTTTGCAAATTACATCTAATAGAAGAACTGGCAGAGGTGATACAACACACCAATACAGTCTCAAACATTTCAAATTACAGTCAATGCTTAACTTGTTTGAGTTGCAGAAGTGGCTTGCATTCATCCTGCTAGTTTTAGGAACTTAAACTTCAAGCGATTCAGTCAAGAGTCTGATCCATTTAAGATATCTGTAATTCTGCAAGACAATTCATATTTTGAGTGAGCCAAATTGCTCTCTGGAGTTGCCTCACTATTCACTGACAGGTGAAACCCTAAAAGAAAATGTTATTACAATGCCCAGTGTTTGAAGTTATACAAGTGTGCAAAGGCAGGCAGTAATTTTCCTGGGTGATGGGGAAATCATAGGATATCTAGAATTGGAAGGGACCCATAAATTCCAAGATTTATGGAATTCAGATTCCTATTTTAGGAGGTACAAAACCATGACCCATTGACCAACTCTATCCATGCAGACAGGGTACACAGCTTCCCAGAAGCTGGGATACACCATCCTTTCTATAAGGAAGCAATCTACACATGCCTAGTAAGCCCTAAACTCCCCTCTGAGAATGTCAACAGCTTCAGCTCTTCCTCCTTCCAGGCAGAGAAAGGTTAAGGGAGGCACACAAGAACTTGCAGATCTCTTTGGAGCTGGGACACCAGAAATAAATGTGGTATTCCTGCTAGTGCAAGGTACAGATCAGCTTTCAGTACAATCATTTCCCTGTTTGTACTCCATATCTTGCTTTGCTCGTATCTATGGATCACACTAGATCCTCTTGCCACAGACCTGCCAGAAGATTTTTGCTATGGTAACTATCAACAGTGACTAAGTCATAACAAGTGGATTCTCAACTTCAAGGAAAAACTTTACACCTTTTAAGTACAGGCTGCCCTTTGTTCAAAAAATGTACCTTGCATGCAACTAATGACCATTTAATTAGCACGTCAATTCATAAACATAACCTGTACTTACCTTCCTATCTTCTGAAAGCTTTACTAGTAAAGATTTTATCACCATCATCTAGTTCATTGATAGAAATATTAAATAGCATTGGACTAAAAACCAGCCTCTAGGAGATAAATTCAGAAACAGCCCACTTCATTACTCTCTCCCTGTTATCAAATTAATTTCAAATGTCAGTAAGCAATTTAAAAGTTAATTGAATAGATAGCCTTTTCCTTCTGCATAAATTTTTTAATGTTAAAAAGGTATGTGCTACTACGCCAAATGCCCTGAGGATACCTTTTATACACTTAGCTTTATCAGCCACATATATAAGCTAGTCAAATAAATCTAATTTTTGACAAGATCCATTTTCCATAAACTCTTTGAAACTGACATTACTTTTTTGTTTGTCCTGTTCCACTGCTTTGCTTGGATCAATATCAGCTCATCCACTCTACCACTCTGTGGATTCACTTATCCTTTTAAGTTCTGGAAATGCAGTTAGAAGTCCCTCCAAGTTCCTAGATTTTTTGATTATTTATTTTTTAAAGTCAACATTAATACTCCACATGCCTCTTCAGCTAGTTTCTTTAAATCTGAGGAAAGTTATTTTGGTTTGCTAAATTAAAAAATATTTACTTAGAGCAAATGTAACCTTATAGTCCTTGTTATGTCAATAAAACTTATGTTTTCACTTAATTTCGTATGGGTAAGACTCACCTTCATTTTATTCCAAATACAGAAATATTTATTAAACCTTTCTACTGCTACTGTTTCTTACATCACCATTTATAGTTTTCCCATCTGTATCTTGTAACTGATTGACAGAAGACTTAAGGATTGGGGGTAGGAAGTGATGTGCTGGAATTTATATAGGTTTAACACCTTGTTTATAATGCAAGCAGCCATTCATATTTCATTTACTTCTTTTTAAGCTTCCCTTACTGTTGCCTTTACTTAACTCTTAAATGAACATATAAATTAATGTTTAACACAGACTGTAAAGAACAATTGCATGCCTTTCACATAGCCTCCCAGTGTTCTGCCCAAACTCTTTCCTCTCTATATTAACAATGGGAAATAGCCAGAAAGTGACAAACGCTAACAAAAATACCTTCCTCCATTGAAGACAGCAACAAGGAAATGCATATTAGCTGGGCAGTAAACCAAGAGATAACCTACATTTTTAACAGTCACGCCGGAGTCCCAGAGGAATTCAGGAACTGGGTCATGGATCGAGAGGAAAAAGGACAAGCAGCAGCTGTTATTTTGTAATTTTATCTGGCTAGGGCAAACAAAGGTAGAGGATGATAAATGACTCCTGAATTGCAAGGAATGAACTCAGTCCAGAATCTCTGAAGGAACAAAATGGATAGTGAAAGCCTAGCCCTTCTAGAGGAAGCGACAAAGAAGGCAGCAACACTATATTTTCTAACTCCAGTTTAGATCTTCCAAACTACGTATTTAAGAGCACTTTTTTCTGGTTTAGCAGTGATAGCTGAACAATTTGGATACTAACAATGTATAAAACATGCAAAACCATGCCCTCTAAACAAAACTAGGCATTACCAAGCAAGTTAGTTGCCAAGTATTGGGCTGCTATGGTGGTAAATGCTTTTGACAGGCTCGTGTACCTGCAAGTATTTTTAGATGTGTACCTCCAAGTACTTTAAACATTTTGCTTTAAAATTACTTGAATGTCGTAATACCTCAGGAGGATTTCTTTCCCAGCTGCAATTAAAATAATTTTGAAGAAGTATCCAGATTAAAAAAACCAAACCTAACCTCTCTACATTTTTAGGCATGGAACCCCTCACTTGCATGTATTCTTATCTTCTCTCAGCTGTTTTCCACTAAATTATAACCAAAAGCCCATTGATATGTAGCTGCGGGGGAAGGGCAGGGAATCCTTTGATGTGCTACTCAAAGCACACTGAAAATTGCTTTACCGTATCATTCAAAAAAAACCCCAAAAAAACATTGCTATGTTCTAGGGCACGGTCTCCAATAAGCTAGCTTCTGCCTGGCCAAAGTTCAAACATTTCTTTTATTACTGGAAGACTCTGAATGACCAATTTTCTTAAAGTGAATAAGCTCAATTAATGAAAATAAATTAAATCCAACTCCCTACTGTAGTGTTTCACTCCCAGTACGGACAGGGTATGTGATGACTGCTAAAGCAATGTACTTTACCCTGAGGGGAAGTTAGGGAAAGAGGTACTCCTCTACACAGTGATGCTCCAGATGACTGTAAAACAGTATTTGTTAAGTCTAAATGGATTCTTCTTAATTCAGGACTTATGCAGAGTCCACACTTCAAAGGATGCCAGGACAGCATGGAAAAACTAGGAGCCTAAAATAAAGATATACTAGAACCTTTTAGGAGTGAGGAGAAGGCCTAAGGCCTAAGTGCAGTTATTTAAAAGATCTCTTACTCCTCTGCAAGCACAAATTCAACACCTAGTTATTTTTGTTAAATAATAAAAGAGAAAACAGAGTGAAAACTGTTACTCAACCAGTATTTTTCAAACCTGTAATATTAAATTTAAGATTTTTCTTCTCCTTCCTTTAGAAATCTGTATTTCCTATAATTTCTGACTTAAGTTTGTTAAATACTAATAGTTCAACCTGTTTGGTGACTTTGCTGAAATTTTAGAAGAAGTTAACAACATGAGAATTCACATTTCTAAATTACAAGCAAATGTAAATAATGCATGGCAGAAGCAAGATCAAATCAGGAATGAAAAAATATAGTCATTTAGAGATAGATACACTGGACTACAGTTTAATTAAAATACTTGTCTTCTAAAAGGAATCACACTGGTTTTCAGTACTCCCTGTGCTAAGTCACCAACCAAACTATGTTGCTGTTTTCTTACCTGAAACTGAGCCATTAATGCCAGCGGATTATTTTGACTGTTGTCAAATGTCAAAACATCAAAGATTCCAACACAATTAACTCGTAACCTTTAGGAACATCAAAAGAAAAACAAGAAGTGTCATTAAATTTTGTGGGTTACTCAGTTTTTCCTAGAGCATTCACTGAATGCTTTGATATGAAAAAAAAATCATCAGTACTCAGCAAATTACTGTGAAGCAGAGAATACTAATTTCACTATTTGATAAAATGCAACAGATAGTCTTCAGTTTACAAATAAATCAAGAAGCCTCTAAATTTTCAGTAGTGGATCCGAACAGTATATATGCATAATGCATAAGTCTTCACAAAATACGTTTAAAAAGAACTTTAAGAAAAATTTACACGTTTTAGCATGTATTCATTTTTAGTCTCATGGCAGTAAGATAAGTAACAGCACTTTCTAGTGAGACTTTTCTATTTCCGTAACAGGTGGGTGATCAGCAGCTACCATGAACACAGATCACAGTACACAGCGAGGGGAATGCTTTCATTACCTTGTTTTGCCTGTTACTAGAATCTTTGTTGGATCCATAACTCGGCACGCCAGTCCTGCTGTGTGAATGGTCCGTAACGCAGAGCTGAGCTGCACAATATATGCCCATATCAAAGACTCTGGAAGCAATCCAGCATGCTGCCGTGGTAACGGTCCATCATGCTGACCTAGAAGCAAAACAAAGTAAGCATCAGTTGTAAGGCTGCTCCATAAAATTAAAGTCAGCACATTTCTGAATTATACAATTAATTCACATTCTCATTTCATTCAACTCGTAATAGTCCTCAAAAGACTTATCTGTTGTGCTTTAATGGTTGGGTTGTTTTGGTTTTGGTTTTTTTATTTGGTTTAGGTTGAGTTTTTTGGAAGGACACTATTTTAAAACACTGACAATTCATACGGCGTTATTATTTCACTCTCACATTCAGGAAAACTATGCTGATTTTTGAAGTTTAGGATAAATAATCACTACAAAAAGAGCACTGGTTAGAAATTACTGAAAGTGGGTGGTACATCAAAATATGCAGGTACTTCAGAAGTAAAAATGCCTGTATCCTGAAACAACAAGCATGTACCACAATAGCTGCAGCTGATCTTATTTTACCCCCTTTATTACAGGAAGGTTTACAAATCAAACATTCTCTATCATCTGATAAGACAAAGTAACAAGCTGGATTCAAATTACATGGACAAACCAGACTGGGAGATCTGGTGGCTGAACATCACTGAACACAACTTCACGTACGTTCTGCTGTGACCCAACTCCCTGACAACTCATGACTGCACGACCCCTGTTCAATGGGCCATATGAAAGCAATGCATCACTCCCCTTCTCAATGGATTTGTAGCCTTCCTTTCAAAAGTAAAACTAATTCTTTGCAAACACACACCCAAATTCTACATTGCAAACTGTTCCTGAGTAATACTGAGCCAGAGATGAAAAAATAAAGATATAGATAACAAGTGTTATTTTTAGTAAGACGTGTGTAATACAAAGAAGTCGCTACTGTTTGTGTGGCACAAAGCTGAAGAGAAGAAAATACATCCAGATTAAGACAGAGCATCTCAATTTTACAAAACATCATAGGCATTTCACGAGGTTGCCTCAGGACAGTTTTTGTTAGTTTTGAGACCAGTAATATCATCAGTATTCAGTAAAATCATGTAAGCATCCTATTCAGTTGTTAACTGACTGGACTCCTCTCTTCCAAACATTTGTTTCTCTTTTTTTTTTATTTGGGGTTTGGTCGTTTGGTTTTTTCCTCTCCCTACAGAAGCATATCAACATCTGTGCACTTGCTCAAAATAACTTTGTCTGTGTGTATGCTTGCGTGTGTACACACAAACACACACATATGCGAGAGTTAAAAAATGAAACACATTACTGAAAAATTTTTATTTAGAAATTTTACTGATTTTGGAGTGATGGGCTGGGAATGTTCCCAGCTTTCATTTCTGAGCTTTTGTGTATTTGTTTTTAAACTTTAGTTCATTTTTCAGATTTAAAGTGCTTTGATTTAGATTATAAAGATCAAGACACTGATTCCTTTAAATAGCAGTGAGCCTGGCATGTCTACTGAAAGCAGAATATAATGAGATACTCTTTGTTTTTTCTGGACTCCTGATGAATCATTATGCAAATCGCTTCCCACAAACCATCAGACCAGAAGTCTCATGTAGCAAACCTTCCCCCCCCCTCCATGATTCTCTCTTCTTCAGCATGACAAAATTATGATGATACAAAATGACTGAGAAGATATAACCTCCCTTATTAGTTGAGGGTTGCTCTCTAGTTACTACCTGCTACAGAATACACTTTATATTTGGTAAACGGCAACATGTGGCAAGTTTAACAGGAATGTGTACGGACACTGTAAGACAGAGTTACACCTGTATGAAATAAGTATGTCCAGAACAGAAATGTTGCTGTATCATCCCAGAGGGAAAGAAAGCCCAAACTTGGGGCTTATTTTTCTGCATGCAACTTAAAACCAGCAGCACTTCTCTTTGATTTCCAGATAAACACAATGTAACCAAGAGAATATTCAACATACGCTGAAAAGCTGAAAGATCCGAGTTCAACGCAGCTTCTCCCTCTCTATCAGAAAACCTCAATCAAGCAACAACATTATTTTATACTGGAAAGACTCGCTTGAGGCTACAAGTCAAATCTAGCCTGCTGCTTTCAGGCTGGTTGGCTGCATCCCATGTTCCCATACAGCAAAGGTACAAGCTAAATGACTGGAAGAATCAGTCTTGAAATGCTCTCTTACGTATCTATCTGTTCAAAACAAGTAAGATTAAAAAGCAGCTTAGTTTGCTGCAATGCAGACTATGAAGTATGTTCCATGAAGGCCCATCAGGCCTGCCACAGATGACACTTGAGCAAGGACCCAAGGAGACGAGACCCAAAAGCTCGCTCTTCAGGCAAAACACACAGAATGTAAGAAAACGTTACAAAAATGATCAGAAATATTTTATTCCAATAAGTGGTACGTTAGAGCTTTCATGGTTGGTTTGAAAAAGACTTTGACCACAGGTTGAATCCACAGCCACAACATGCAAAATTTCAGATTATGTTCTTCTCATTTACGGACAGGCTCACCTCTCCTACTACTTTCATCTCTCTATGCAGAGCATAGATACTAATGGAAAAGATTAAAAATTTAAGAACCACCATTCCAAAAACAAAGGTTATCCATTACTTCTCCTTGCTGTGTTAAGAGAACTCATTGTCAGCATTATTTATTTATTTTTAAGTTCTATAGCATGATGTTCTTCACTGAGCAAGAAATGTACCCTTTGCACTGGTGTGTGTATATACTTTTTTTGTTTGTTGGTTAAAAAAGCATTCAAATGAAATTCAGCTCCTCAGAAAAAGGATAAATCCAGGGATAATTCCAAAGAGCTGGGACCACCAGCAGTAGGACCTGTTTTACATTATCAGGAGCAATGTCAGAAAGCACACTAACAAACAGCGATTCACATCAGACAGTTATGAAAAAAAAATCAGAAGCTCAATGAAAAATTTAGCTGCTCATTAAATTGAACCTCTCAGGCCTGTAAATCACTTTTTCACATTGGGAACTGTGAATTGTTGAGTGTTTGCTTAGTGTTCCTGAGCTAAAGTACTGAAAGTAAGATAAATGCAGCAGCCTTCATTTCTCCCCCTTCTCCAGGGAAACCTGGGCTTCGGTTTTACACTTCCCAATTTTCAGTATACGGAAAGGTTCTGAACTACTAGTGCAGCATTACATTTTGTAAAAAAATCTGAAGACATTGCAAACTTGAATTTGCTTCGAAAAAGTTGCAGCTTTTGGCAAAGGTACTTCACGATAATTTTTAGTCACATATTTTGTCCTCAACAGCATCACAATGACTTTCAATATTCATATATTCTTTCTTCTCATCACAGTCTAAGTACACAACTTACTTATTTTTTGATAGAAGAGGTATTTTATGAAAAAACATTCAGCAATGGGGGATGCAAAAACTGTGAAGTCAGCAATGAAGTCCATTTTTGTGCATTACATACTACTATTAATGAGTCCAAAGGAAAACAAGGTCCAGGAAACTTGCCTATCTTCATTAGAAAGTATTTGTTTGCTGAAAAGCACAATTTATGGTGCAGAAAATGACTGTAACAGCTGAAAACCACTGTAACAGCACGTACACTAGCGTTTAATTACTCAGAGTGTTTTTAATAAACAGACCAAAGGACATATCAAAGGCATGCTTATCTCTGCCAACCACAAAAACTCATCAAGACAAAGAAAAAAACCTTACTGGCAGCTGTGGATAGTTATTGTTAATTTGCCAGGATTTTCTAGTCGATAGTTTTAAAGTATGTACATTCAGAATGTGGTTTATAATTTAATTACTGGACTGTTAAGAACAATGTTTCAGTACTTTTGGGCTTACTTGCTAATTTAAAGAGAAAATAATTTATGCAGAAACATGTACTATAATCTAAAGTTGAGAAATATCAGAAAGATGGAAGAAAACTAACAAGTTCCAGAAAAACAGATTTAATGTTTAGACACTTTTGATAGAAATAAGAGTATTGAGGAAATATGAGGAATGAGAATCAAACAAAAAAGAACTTTTCAAATAAGTAACAATTAACTGAAAAATCAGACTCCTGATTTTAACACTTGTGTAAATTTAGTAAAATACAATAGAATAACATCGGATTATCATATGTACCACCTGAAAAAAGATGATACTTCACTGCCTAAAGAGCACAAGCAATAGATTCTATAGCATTCAAAAGTAACAAAGACGTTAGTTTACAGTATAAAAAACTAAACGTAAGCGCCTTGTTTCCCCCCCCACACACACCAAATCCCTTCCAAAGTAGTTCTGTAACAGGGTCTGTAAATAACAGCAAAAAGCAAAAACCCAAGACTGACCACACTGACACCAGTGACATGCAAGACAGCTATGTAAACCATAATCCTCATCTTTTAACTGTCAAAGTCTCGCGTTGCCAACTGGAGTGTTCAACATAAATAAGGTTGCATACCTGAAATCAAATTCTCTGAGTTCACTGATCAGGTTCACAGTGTTGTGCCTCCTAAAACCTTTAAAAGCAATTGTACTAATCTGGGCCTCATGCTGCAGAGTACCCAACTTCCATCCATTCCCCTGCTTCTCTTGGGAGTCTCCTCTAGGCAGGCAGACGGCCAAGAAACTCTGTGAGGGGATGGAGAAAGGATCCGTGAAGGCAGGCAATTCTGAGAAATCAAGTTATAGGTATGCAATCTTATTTTTCTCTCTTAAATTGCTCCTTCTACTGAGGACCAGGCTAGAGAGCAGCAGTTACCAAAAAAGAAAGGCCAAAGCAAAGATGTGCTGAAAGATATGGCAACATTGAGGAATTTCAGGTAATTATTTTTTCTAATTCATTTAATAAAAGGACAGGAAGAGCAGGTAATGAGAAGTGCCATGGGCAGGAGAGTTATCTTTCTTATGTATCTGTAAGTTCATTTTAATTAAATACTACTTTGGTTTCGCTGAAGAGAAATTGATGCCTTATTTCCAGTTTCAAAGACCATCCCTGCCTACAGAAGGCAGTTGTAGTAAGTCAAATAAATGGCCCAGATAGCCCATTAGCCTGTTTCAATACATACACTAAAATCAGAACACTAGCTTGCAATAGATACCTGAGCGTATAAACAAACAGAATACTCTAGTAGCCTCTAATGATTTGCAGCTCAGAGAACTCCTGAGCAAGATAAAGTGTCTTTGCAGTTAACAGTCCTCAAGCATTTCTCCTTCATGAGTAAGCCCACTTTCCCCATAAACCCAGGCAAGTGTCCACAATAATCTGTGACAAAGATCCATGGCTAAATTATCTTTAGACAGGTTTTGAATTTGCTACCTGGATAGTTTAATTTGTCAGTCCGTAGTTCTAGGCTGGAAGAAATAGGAAACTATCGTTGCTTATTCATTTTTTCTTTATCCGTGATGATTTTTCTGACACCTACCATATTCCGGTCATTTTTAACCCCATCACATCCCTGTCCAATTTTAAGAGCGTGAAAAGCACTATTCCACTTTGCTGTTCTTAATACAGAAGCTGTTCCGTGCCTTTGATGATCCCTGTCACTTTTTTTCAACCTCATTGTTTTTCTAAACCTTCAAAATGTGTAAGGGGGACCACAACTACAGATCTGAGTCTATGATACACCCACATCTTGAATACAATGTCTTCTGTGTCACTGTTTACTCTTTTCTTAATACTCCGCAACAATCCATTTCCTATTTGCTGCTATTAAGCAAGAGGACAATATTTTCCTTAATCTACTTAACTATAGCCCCAGATCTATTATTGAGTGGTAACAGCCACAACAAAGGCCATCATTTTCTGTTTAGAGTTATGTTTTCCCTCAATCACATCAGTTTATGTTGCACCACCTGGTAGATTATTGTCAAGAGTCCCAATCTTGTAAGATCCTTCTGCAATCCATCACAACTGGCCTTTGTTTTTAACAATCCAAATAATTCGGTATTATCAGCAAGCTTTGACAGACCATTATTTATCTTCAGTGCAAATAAGTGAATGTGCTAAGAAACACAACTCCCAGCACATATTCTTGTGAGACTCCATCAGTGATTTCTCTTCAGTGTGAAAAATCAACTGTCCCATCTTTCTCTGTTTCTTATCCTCTTAACTATTTACTAACCTAACTGAGGACTTTCTCTTATCTCATGGTCCACTTTGATGGACTTCATTGAAAATCCAAGATCTTATCTACAGGATCTTCCTTCAAAGAACTTTAATAGATTAATAAGACACGAGTGCCCTTTATATGAGCAAAACTTAGTTCTTCTCCAGTGTGACAAAAGAATGTGTCCCTAAGAATTTTATTATACCTTCTATTATTTTATCTAGAACATACTTTATTCTTCTACAATACTCTAGAGAAGTATAAAAACATAACAGGGATTGATTTACATGGAAATTGAAAGCCACAGGTGAGAGACACTCAGAAGTCTAGTGCTACACGTAACAGTCATTAACCTGGCAGTAGGTTTTACAGGTTTATCCTACCAAATTAGTTTCACATCAGACTCCCTAAATTTATAATGGCATTCTTTGACTTGCCATGGGATACAACAAGTTTAGTCTAGGGTTTCCTCTGAGACTATCACCAAAACCAATGGTGGAGCTTGAGTTCCAACCTTACTTATACTGACCAGCTCAGTGCAAAGCCAGTGGGAATTATTCAGTATATATGGGATCTACAGACTTTTGAACATATTCACAATCCATTCACCAATCCATTAAACTCTTATCTACCAGACAGCCAAGTGAAGTCTTCTATGTCGACCTTAAAAACAGATTGAATTCACAGCTAAAGACTCTAATTGCAAAAGGCACAAGAAAGAAGAAACCTTATACTGGTAGCCTAAAGACATTTAGGAAACTAAACTAAACAAGGCCAGGTCATAGTTGTCTGGCCACACCTGGATCTGTGTGACCATCTGCATGAGTCATCTAGATCATGCCTTAGCTGCTGGATCTCATTTCAGGGTTGGTCCTGCATCGAGCAAGAAGTTGAGCCAAGGGCTCCAAGGATACCTTCCTACCCTAAGTCTTTTTGTCACTCCATTCAACTGTGAGCATCTCTCTTTCTCAGCATGGTAGTGGGCTCTACTAATAGCTTTGGCCTGTTGTGTTCCAGACAACCCCTGGATGCAGTCTGTGGGACTACATGGGTCATGAACCAGTACTGATAAGGCAGCATGATTGCCAGTGCTGTTTTGGAGGTGAAGAAGCTTTAGCCATATGGATATGAGCTCTGCTGGGAGACTTGCTGAGCCATAGACTACGCTGTGACAGATTTTATTCACAAATTTACATGTAGTTTTAATGACTCCTTTGAAATCATAGTATAAATCTGAAAAAAAAAAGTAATGACTTACGATGTGAAGTTTGTGTCTGAAAAGAATATATGTTACAGGGATTTTGTAAGCCATTTCTTTTCTTAACTAGTACTTCACATTTCAAAGCGTTAAATAAAACACTGTCTAATTAGTCCTCATAATACTTTATGAGGAAAAAAAAATTACAAGTGGAGGGCATCTGAAAAACAAGCATCAAATTGACATAGCATATGTGTTTTATGATTTTGGAAACATCTCCAATAAGCATCAGATGTCACTCTGTGACAGACCTACAATTGGGACCCCAGCGTTCTTGGCTCCCAATTAAAACTTACTTCCCTGTCAAAAAAATGTTACTCCCTTACAAATTGACATCAATTTTGCAAATTAGTCATGTCAAATGTGACCAGAAAAGTAAATTGTTCATTGTTAGACTAACTTTTAACTCTAGTTACACTTTTCTGTTATTAAAAAAAAATATATTCAGAAATTTTACAGATAGAAAGCGGAGTTCTCTAATCCAAATCAATTTATGATATGACAGAACTGATTAGCTAAAAAATTAAGTTGGAAGACTATTTCTGACCAGCTATTTACTGCTTAATTATTAGGAATAGTTTACAGAAGTATTGTATGATAATGTACTTTCCTTACCCCATTTTCGTTTTGTGAAATAGGCATCAGCACTAGGGTCATTGAAGTGTCTGCTCATCATAGTCTCTCCACCAGCGTGAAAATCATATGCAAACACAAGAGCTTAAAAATAGAAACATGTGACAATTACTAACTCAAGCATATTTAGAAAAAAGTCTCAACGTATCACAGTTGGAAAAAAAATCCAAAAACTTACAATGTTCTCCAAACGCTTTAGTGGTAAACACTTCACGCAAGGTTACTATATTTGAGTGCTGAATTTTTTTCCACATGTCAACCAATACCATGCACTTTGTGTTAACAAGACGAAAACCTAGAAAAGAACAAAACCCATGGTTTAAAAATGTAATGTTTTAGAGGAGAATTTTTTACTTTAACATTTCTTCAGAAACTACTGAAAAGCAACCAGACGTTAAAATATGACTAGCACACTTAGGAATGCTAGTCCTGTTGAGACAGCTCAATTTTTCTCACCATGTATCCTCCGAAGGCAATATGGCAGGTCATCTTTACTATTTACAGCTTTATAGCATGATGTAATGTACCCAAAGTTGCTTGTTTTCTGTATCCGATTGGGCGGTGGCAGTGGTTCCAAAGGAAAGAGACTGTGGTAGCTGTCCACTTCTGCAGGAACCGCTACAATCAGTTTATACACAGAAACATATTAGGTGCCAGCTGACTTTGAGAAAATTATTACAGTAGCAGAGAAGATTAAAATGACTGTCATTAATACATAAACTCTTTTTTAGGTGCGTGTAAAGTTAAAATCTACTGGTTAATATCAATATATAGGTTCCTGGAAGAGATTCCACAGAGCTAAAATAACTGCCTTCAGAAAAACAGTTACACCAAGTAAAATCAACAGAATAGATGCAGAGTCCCATCTGCCATTTTTTCATTTATGTTAAAAATTGACCCTTTTGAATGATGTTTCTTTGTTGTTTTTTTTCCTGCACAGATTCATAAATAAGCAGCAATTTCCATACAGACTTCATACCACTAAGAATCCCATTTTCATCACAAAAAAGCAAATCTCAATCTTATGTGTTTTAACGTATTGGTTTAGAAAACAGAGACAGAGGTGCTGAAGGTTTACAAATCAGATTAAGAGATTAAATTTGCAAGAAGATGGTACTTCAATTGGATTAGTAAAATAAACTGCTTTTTTTTTTTTACTGTATCATTATCATATTAAACACACATTTGAGAAGGATACTGCAATCAAAAAAAGCTATCTGTTTAAATCAAGTTGAACACAGTCAATTGTAAATTCTCCAAAAGCCAAATTACAATGAATAGTATATGCTTCTCTTGCCTGACAACTAGTGGAAAGCCTTCTCTGATATATCAGCCAATACACTTTAAAACAAACTAATTTGCTAGTTTATATATAGCCTTTGAAAATATATGCATCCTTTAAAGGAATACCTAATATGTACAAAGTAATGCAACACTGTTCCCCATGAGGTCTTACTGCCTTAATGATTTTTCCTTTCCCAGCAATTTTAAGTACTCCCAACCATTAAAGAGTTTCAAAACAGAAGAAAATTGCAAAGGAAAAAGAGAACAGAAGCAAGAAACAAATTTTGTATTTCTGAAATCTGGTTATCCACAGCCTAGGTTGATGATCAAGGCTTCATAAAGATTAAGAACAGGTGCTGTTTTTTGCAAGATGTTGTTAATATTGTTGAATATGCGTGGCTGCAGAACAGTACGATCACGGTTTAGTTTATAAGAAACACACACTTACCAGGAATATCAGCCTGATCAATCTGGGCCATAGTTATTAAGTGTCTGTTGATCAGTTCCTGAAGAACAAGTTTTGAACATTATAATTCAGCTCATCATTTTCGGTAAGTGACACTGACCAAATGAACAGTACACTATTTTTGAAGTACCAGCTACTTGTACTAAAATAGGGAGTTGATGCAAGTGTCTGAGGTGGGGAGGATGACAGGGAAAAGACCACTAGCTTGAAAATGCTAATAATATATAAATTCTTGAAGTAAGGAGCTGCAGAAGACATTAGCTAGAACTAGCATTGACAGAGGCACCTACTACAGTAAAGCTGCAACAAGTAACAGTCACCGCCAGCCCTCAGAGAAGGGCTCACCAACTAATACCTGCATATATTTTAATTTCAGAGAAAGACTTTAAAACTGGATAGGATTACATCTTAAAGGAATGCTACATAAATGAAGTCACACACACCAAAACAATACACGAGAAGTAAGAATACTTAACTGAATCATGGCATGCAGATTAGATTGGAGGTACATATGTTGTAACGCGCCCCCACCCTCTGTTGTATTCCATCCATTACAGGACTTGATTTTTTAAATTCTCCATGGGAAAAACTGACTGCATAGATTTTGAGTGGCTAATTCTCCTCTACTATTAGAAATTTTCTAGTTTTTGCCAAGGCATGTGATTTTCCTTTAAATTCTCTATCATCTTACCTGTCTGAGCTCATCTGCCATGAAGAAGGAAGGTGCATTTGCTTTTGGCTGCATGTAAGCAACATGAGGTGCAGCTGGATGGTAAATGTGGTAGTTTGGAAATACCTGAAAACAAAACATTTTAAGCAGTTTAAAATCCTTAATGATATGGAAAACAAGGAGTTTTGTCACGCTTTTAGTTTGAACTATGAAGTCTTCATGCACAGTACATGTTACAAATATACTGTCAGATACATTACAATTTCCTTAGGCGATATTCACTACTAACGATTCCAAGGGGGTATGTGTAGGTTATGTAGGTACATAGTTATTTTAACATTTTTGTAACTGCCTTTTCCCCTCCACTGTAAGAGTTATTTAACCTATCATAAAAAACCCAACAACCTGAATTTTTGATGTTTTCTCATTACGTATGTATCCACTGAGACATACATAAAATGCTTTCTTTCTATTGCTGTAAAAAACCCAAAAAGTCTACATAGAGGTACCAGAAAAATACATTAAAAATTCTCTGATCCTAAATTTCAGTGATTTTGGAGAACAATTACAACAAATAAAGATCAAATCTTCAAACAGAATAAAGGTTTCAGAGCATTAAGAATAATCTCTGTAGTACCAACCAATTCTGCATTTGGAACCTCTGCACACTTCCGTATAGAAAGCAAACCTACCATTCCTGTGACAGGTGCTGGAGTTGTATCAGTGTAGAAGTACGTTGTTCCACCCACTGTTTCCTTCTGGATCACCTGGCCAGTAGATGGAGGCTGAGAGACAGCATTAGCGACAGAAGCAGAGGCACTAGTAGGCACCATATAGTTTGCTGGGTTAGGAGTATGACTTCTTCTTCGAGGAGCAGGAGATGTATGAGGAGTTATTTTGGGGGAATGAAGAGGAGAAGATCCTGCTGACAGCGACATTCCTTAAAGAAACACAAGAAGATGTTCTTGATCAAATCTGTCATCCAAAAAAAAATTAGCAATTTGAAAAAAAAAACAGCCTTCACTACTAATAATATTCTGAGCAGGTGAGATACTTAAGGATTGCTACATCTATATGAAGAGTTAAAAGGTAAAACATTAAGAGCAAAACTGAACAGACATTTTCCCAAAAAATCTTTGCTTAGTTCAGAGAGAAAGAGCTTGGGAACTTATGATCCATGCATGAAGAACTGGAATGAAAGACATAGAAGTAGCAGAAAGTGTGGGACAAATCCAATTAACGCTGTGTCTAGAACAGAGTTTACTAAATAGCACAAAGATAAAATATAACAATCGTAGAATTGTTTTGGTTGGAAGAGACCTTTAAGATCACCAAATCCAACTGTTAACCTAACACTGCCAAATTACCACTAACCCATGTCCCTCAGTACCACATCTACACATCTGTTAAATACCTCCAGGAATGCTAACTCCACCACTTCCCTGTGCAGCCTGTTCCAGTGCTTGACAATCCTTTCAGTGAAGAATTTCTTCTTAATATCCATCCTAAACCTCCCCTGGCACAACTTGAGGCCATTTTCTCCTGTTCTATCACCTTGGGAGAAGAGACCGATCCCCACCTCTCTACAACCTCCTTTCAGGTAGTTGTAGACAGCGATAAGGTCTCCCCTCAGCCTCCTTTTCTCCAAGCTAAACAGTCCCAGTTCCCTCAGCCACTCCTCATAAGACTTGTTCTCCAGACCCTTCACCAGCTTCATTGCCCTTCTCTGGATGCACTCCAGCACCTCAACGTCTTATAGTGGGGAGCCCAAAACTGGACACAGTACTGAAGTTGTGGCCTCACCAGTGCTGAGTACAGTGGGACAATCACTTCCCTAGTCCTGCTGGCCACACTGTTCCTGATACAGGTCAGGATATTGTTGGCCTTCTTGGCCTCACTGCTGGCTCACATTCAACCAACAGTTAACTAACACCCCCAGGTCCTTTTCTGCCAGGCAGCTCTCCAGCCACTCTTCTCTGAGGCCGTAGCGCTGCATGGGGTTGTTGTGACCCAAGTGCAGGACCCGGCAACTTGGCCTTATTGAACCTCATCCCATTGGCCTCGGCCCATCGATCCAGCCTGTCCAGATCCCTCTGCAAAGCCTTTCTACCCTCAAGCAGGTGGACACTCCCACCCAACTTGGTGTTGTCTGCGAACTTACTGAGGGTGCACTCATTCCCCTCATCCAGGTTATTGATAACAATATTAAACAGAACTGGCTCCAATATTGAGCCTTAGGGAACACCACTTGTAGCCGGTTGCCAACTGGATTTACCTCCACTCACTGCAACTCATTGGGCTCAGCCATCCAGCCAGTATTTTTACCCAGCAAAGAATACCCCCATCCAAGCCATGGGCAGCCAGTTTCTCCAGGAGAATGCTGTGAGAAACCACATCAAAGGCTTTACCGAAGTCTAGGTAGATAACATCCACAGCCTTCCCCTCGTCCACTAAGTAGGTAGAAAGTGGCTTGGTCAGTAGATCCGCCAGCTCCCTCAGTACCCTTGGGTGGACCCCACCTGGCCCCATAGACTTGTGTGCATCGAAGTGGTGTAGTAGCTCGCCAACCACTTCCTCTTGGAGTATGGGGGGGTTCATTCTGCTCCCCATCCCTGTTGTCCAGCTCAGGGGGCTGGGTACCCAGAGAACCAGTCTTGCTATTAAAGACTCAGAGAAAGGCAGCATTAAGTACCTCAGCCTTTTCCTCATCCTTGGTCACCACGTTTCCCCTTGCATCCAATAAAGGATGAAGATAGGAAGTCCATCTTTTAGGCCCTTCTAATTTTCTCCCTGCATAGCCTCATAAAATCTTTGTAGTCTTCCTGAGTGGCCTGGACCTTCTTCCATAGGCTGTAAACTTTCCTTTTCTTCCTGAGTTCCAGTCAAAGCTCATGGTTTAGCCAGGCCAGTCTTGTTCCCCACCAGCTCGTCTTACAGCACATGGGGACAGCCAGCTCCTGCGCCTTTAAGATTTCCTTCTTGAAGAGTGTTCAGCCTTCCCAGATCCTTTGCCCTTCAGGACTGCCTCCCAAGGGACTCTGTCAACCAATCTCCTGAACAGGTCAAAGTCTGTCCTCTGGAATTCCAAGGTGGCAGTTCTACTAACCCACCTTCCTTACTTCCCAAGAACTGAAAACTCTATAAATTTCATGATCATTATACCCAACATGGCCTCCAACCTTCACATCACCCACAAGTCCTTTTCTGTTAATTTAATGACTACATAAGTGAACGTTGATGTAACAGTTACATGAGCAGTCAATGGAGTTTGCCAAGCTGTAACTCACTTCACCTAATTGCGCGTGTACCTGTTACTAGAACCAACTCCAGAGCTATGAATGAGTATTAGTGTTAGATCTCCAGTAACTACAGCACACAAATAAGCAATATCAATTTGCTACTTCTAATAATTTCGAGGGAGAAATTATCTATTTTCCTACAATTGTTTTCAAATTTATTTAAAATAATTTCATTGACTGGTGTTCACCCTCAGCACTAGACAGACAACTCAACTGAAACTCGAGAAGCTCAGCTTCTAAACAAAGTGCACCAGCAGGGAAAAACAGGGGCAACTTTTTTGTGCACACATACTTTTTAGTTATCAAAACCTAGTTTAGTTACTTCAAGAGTCATTGTACACAGAACTGTCAGACATGCTAATTTATAAAAATTTAGCTGTCAAAGAAACCCTCCAGGGTGAGGAAGAGACTACCTGTCAGAAAACTCCTGGTATTACTAGAAGATTCTAGTTATTCAGGTTAAAACAAAGGAGATCATCTATGAAACATCTTGTTGCTCAGTTCAGATTGGGACATACTTTCTCTTCTTTAACAGTCAGAATTATATTAGTCACACTAAATCTGTCTTTTTGAAAGGATATTAGATACACAACTTTTACATTTAATGCTCAATGGACAGCTGAGAACTCTCTAATTAAGAATTCAGTTAGCACTCAGACATTTGCTTACATTACTTTCATTTATAAGCTCTGGTAACTAGAGCTTATAAATGGAAGTAATTTAAAGTAAGTATCTGAGTAATAAAAACAAGAGCAACTTTTTCTGCATACACACTTTTTTGTTAGCAAAAGCCAGTTTAGTTACTTCAATCAGGAGTTACTGTATACAGAGTTCTCAATATGCATCATCGGTAAAGTGTAGGAGTGTTTTTACACTCATGTCTTGTATCTGCAGAAGTCACATTCCTCCTACATTTATTTTTTTTCTTTTTTTTAAACAAACCACAAAAGAGAATAGCAATTTTCATATTAACAGTAGTTGGGGAAAAAAATATTTTGTAGCTATATTATCCTAATAATATTAACAGAATGTTTGTAACTTAGCTTAGCTTGAACTGTGTATTTTTTTGACATCTCAAAAACTATGTGTGTTGATCCAGCACAATTATTTCTTTTGTTCTTGAAAAGTGAATAGTTCCAGCAAAACAAACAAGATTTTCTAATGTAAACCATAAGAAAATCTTACACCTTCCTCTTCAGTCATTTATTCTTTTTATAAAATATAAAAATATAAAGTCTACACTTTTCTGGGCCAGAACTTTTCTTTATATTAATACATATACATGTGTGTGTACACACACCTTGTGGATAAGCAATATTGTGGAATTACTGCTTGCTGATTAGTGTATTAATTTAATAAAATGTGAATTATATAATAGGCACTTCTGAATGTTTAATTTTTAAAGTAATTCTGAATGGTAATGTAAGTAGTCTCCTAAAAAACTGTTTACAAATCAACTGTATGACCATAAAATGTTACATGTTGTGATAGCAGCAGTTTACGCTGCAAAAGAAAGTTTCCATTAAGGTAAAAGTTGCCTTGAGTGACTGAGTAACACGTAAATATTTCAACAGATACTGTATAGATGGTTACATTTTTAACAAAAGACTAAAACGTGAATGCATTCTTAATCCACTGTGCAAAAAGAGCAATTTCAAATGAAATAATATTTTATTAGTAAATTTGAAGGACGGCTAATTAAAATGGCCATAAAACTGAAGCAGCACTACAAGTTGTGTCTATGATGTTCGAGCGATTCTCTTCATCTAGGGAAAGTCATTGACATGTCTTTTTCACTCTACTCCAATAAAACATAGTATTAACTGGTCTTTACAAGCATGCAATCTCTACCTGGATAGAAATAACTGGATTCAAGAAACTTTTCTTTTCTTTTTTTTTTTTTTTCAAGAAAACATTCAACTGCAGGAACTAGGAAGAAAACCCAGCAGCCTTCATATACACTAATGAAAAATTAACTGAACACTTCTCTACTTTAAAATAAAAACTGTACGTACAACACACAGTACCATCTAAATCTTGGCTTAAAAATGAAAGCGATGGCTTCCAACCTTGCTAAAATGATATTGCAACCTTCTACCGAAACTTTCTCGGAAAAAAATTAAATCTATCACTAGTGGTTCTTACAACTCCAAACAATTTCTACTGTAAGATGTACTTTTTTAAAAAAATTTATTCCTGCCAAAGAATAGTTACAAATATAAATCCTTAATGTCTTTGCTTGGGCATTAATGCAAGATTAAAAGCAAAGGAAGACAGTCAGAGTAACACAATTCCTTTCAAACGTCCTTCCAGTCTCAGTTAGGTCTGAATTTGGAAGGACATTGAGAGCTCAATGAAAATCATCTATCTGGTGGGCAGAACATACGGGCTTCTCATTTACCAATATATATAGTAAGTTCAAGATATGTAAAAAGTTTGACTACAGTTTGGTTTTACACTACTAGAACAATATACTGTGAGTTGCAAGAAATTTGCTGCTAGTGCTGCAGCCGGTACCAATAGGCTGAGGCAGCAAATATTGAAGGTGATAGATTCTTTTGAGAGACTTGTATTAAATTCTGCTGAATCTAAATAAATATTAGAAGTCAAATATCACATAAAAAAAACCTTTTAATACAGTGAAACTGATTAAAGATCTCACCAACTTCATTAGTATTTCAATCAATTAAAGCCTTACTAGCATTAATATTTAACCACAACAAAATAGAATTAAGAGGAGAATAAAGAAAAATGGCTGTATTAAAAAGATGAACATATATTCCTACTGACTCATACTGAAGGAAAAAGATGGTACTGAACATACAATGGTAACAATGTCATGAATACGGAACCACCCCTCACAGAATTAGACAAGCTTTTTTCAAGCTGTTTATAAAAAAAATTATCCACTTAAAGGCCCAATAAAAAAAAATGGTATTGGAATAATCTATTTACAATTTATTTTTATATATATACAAACATTATTATAAATTTATATAAATATCTATAAAATGGGGAAGATGGGTGTCAAGATCACTGGTATGAGATAGAGAGGTCTCTCATTTTAAGCTTTCCCTATGAGACTTAAGCATACCCCTGCATTAAAATTCAAATGCCAACAGGAGTACTAAGACAAACACAAAAAAGCACACTTCAAATTGTCCTTCCCAAACTTATCTACTAGCAAAGGTGGCTCTCCGTTCCTTGTCTCTGTAAATTTTAATACCCTCCATAAAGAGGTCAAATACTATCTTGAAAGGTAAACTGAAAGGAGAAAGGGCTTCTTTCACTTCACAATTATTTACATTTAAAAATCGTGTCATGGTATGACACCAACACAGAACTGCTTGCAGGATTTGAATGTCTTTTCACAACATTCACAGTGACTGTACAAGCTACCTACAGTACCTGGAATGCCTGCTGTTATTCTCATTTTAGGTAGAGAGAAAGATCATATTTAAATATCCCTCTTCATTGTCATATTTTCACTTCTTGCATTGTTTTTTATTTTTGAAGTTTCATTGTGACTGAGGAAAGGGAAGTGGTAGACTTTGAAATTTGAGACAGCACCCAAAGATATTTTATAAGATTAATGCTTCTAATAAAGCTTTGTAGCATGCAATGTATTCGAGTTAAAAGCTAAGTTGTATTTTGAATGTGAGAATTCATACAGATAAACATGATCAAAAAAGGGCATCAATCATGAACTTTCATTAAGGACTCAGTGTCTACAGTTTTTGCCTACAGTTTTTGGATTCAATGAGAGTTTACAACTTAGCAAAGCAGGATTTTATTAAGCTTATGTATGTGCAAGTCAGCTGGCCTAAAACACTAATACTTTTAAAAAAACCTGCAAGTTTTGCCTACAAATTTACTCACCTATAAGCATATCCCTATGCCTCTATGGCTTAGGTAACACATTCAGAGGTCAAAAATTAAGCATTTATCATTTTATCACCGTAATGTTCTGTACTTTAGAGATTCTCTAGACTACTAGGTACATTTTGAGGAATGACAAATCAAAATAAATAATAAAACCAGACTATATCAAGAACTTAAAGCAGCATCCTTAAATTAATTAAATATTTCTTTTTATTATAAGCTTTCTATCAGGTCTTTAGCATTGTAGCTGTGCATTTCAAAGTTAATTAAATCTACTTAATTCCCTACACAACTTTAGAAGTCATCAGTTCTTCCTCCTCAATTTTACTTGGGAAAAAAACCCCTAATTTTACAGTCCCTTTGACTTCTTCCTTTCTTGTATTCTTCCAGAATGACTGAGGAACTTCCTCCACAGAATGGCTGCACCACATTTGATGCAAGAGGTCAGAACGAGCTCAAACCACCTCAGTTGAAAGTGCTCCATTTCCAGCTGGGGTGATAAGCTCCAAGAATCTTGTAACCCGTCACGAATGGAGATGGGTCAACTAGGCACAAGCACATCACCTTCATGCTCCTGGCTCCTAAGCCTGCAGGTTCAGACTGGCAGCAGAAATGGGATCTCTTACATTCTGCATAAGCTCAGAGCCCGTCTTGGGCTAAATATAGAAGCAACGGCAATTTGCTGTCATTTCCATCGATGACAAAGGCATCACTCTTGAGCTATAACCCAGCCTAAGCAAACCCAAGCCAGACAAAGACTTTCACTGCTGGGGGATATACATCTGTTTTCTCTCAAGTTTAACACAGCAATAATGTCTTATCACTTTGATGACATTAATGAATTTCTTTCATATGCTTTGTTGCATATTTTAATGGTGATATTACTCTGAAATGACTACACAGAACTGGGTAAACTAAGCTTGTTAGCAAAAGTACTGTTTGGAAATTGTCAACAACTCACTAAATTTCCCATACAAATTATAAACAGGATGTGTTTGCTAGAAAGGGAATAGAAGGAGCAAAAATTTTCTCCAGTTATTTGCATAAGTCACATTTTATCTCACTATGTTTTTGTATTATATTAAAGGATACCGAGATGAAGACTGGCTCTGATGAAATTATGCTAGAAAGCACTTATCTAAGTAAATACACATAAAAGTCAGAGTAACCTTTTTCCATGCTATGCCCTAATGGATATGTCAGGTGTGGAGACAACAAGTTTAATAGTAAAGTATGGTAGGTTTCAGTTATCATTTTTTTTCAGGACTGCTGATAAGACAGGCGGAACAAATATTTTCCAGGGACAACAAATTTTGTGAACAGTTATCTATGAAATACTAGATGTCAAAAGTGGTTTTGATTTACACCTACCTTTAGGGAAATATCAGAAATTAGAGACGTGAAATAACTTATTTTTTTTCCAAAATCAAAGGATCCTGCATTTACTTGCTTTGTTATGGGTGAACTAAACTATGGAACTTTTAACAAATTATTCCTACTACGTTTCTTTATTTCTTATGAAATATTGATTTCCTCCAGTTTCCTCTGTAAGCTTCTATAAGCAACCTGAATCTCATGCAAGTGCTTAAATCTTACACGCATTTCCTGAAAGTTATTCTACTGGAGAATATATAACATTTAACTGGAAATAGACTTATCTTTATTTATAAACTCTTTATGTGGGTTTCATTTGAATTTTTTTTCATTTATTGAAAGTTAACGGACCCCAACAATAATTTTTAATGACAATTTCATAACATACTTAAATCCTTTTTTTATTCTGTTATCCAGTATGACCTAAATGGTCAAGTTTCCCCACACGTAAATACTGCTTTCTTATTTAAGAGCCTAATTGTGTGGAAAGAGCACCTCCTAACTCACCTTGAGGTAACAGAAGTTTTTGTGGATGTATACTATTGACAGCTAAACCATGTAAATAAAAATGTCTATCAGTATTATTTACACAAGACATTTAGGTTCAGAGAATTCTGCACTCAGTACAGAGAAAGAAGCTTCTTGAGAAATTAAAAGCACCCAGCCCAGATCTCTACTCTGAACTATATTCTCTTTCTAATTACATAGGAAGAGCAGGGAAACGAGACAACTTTTCCTAGAGTTTGCTCTTGTGAACACTCCCCCATCCCTCTCATCCATACACAACAGTATTTGAACCTACACAGTTTTCAGCATTGGCATCTATATTTCTAGGAGCTCAAGTTGTTGCATGAACTTCTTTCATCAACAGTGTTACTTATCCTTTCAAGTATTACTTACAGATAGTAAAGAAATTGGACTGTGAAGGATCCCTCTGAGATCCCACTGGACACTTTCCAAAAGTAGATCATTTTACTGTATTCTATTTACTCCTTTATACACTTTTCAATCCAGGTGACAAGGCTGAGAGGCATATAAACACAACAGTTTTCCAATAAGACTGTACAGTACAATATAGTATGAAGCAGACACAGTACTGCAACACGTTCATTTGGTCAGCAGAAGCAGCAATTGCTTTTCTAGCCTGTTCCGATAGTTCTAACATGCAAGCTAAGTACTGGCTTTTTTCACATTGACACTGAGATTTATCCCCTGGCATCCGGAAAGGCTAAAGTTCAGTTTAACAGATGGTAATTGCCAATACTGGTTTAAAATCCTCAGTATTTACAATACTTTCCCCTCTGCCTTTTGGCAGCTACCTAGTGCTTCTTGTCCATTGCAAGAGATTGTCAAAGGTTTAAGCATGTACAGAAACTTGCTAAAGGATCTGCAATGTGTAATATCCTGATCTGTTGATGGCTGTATCTTAAAACTATTTAATTTAATTTAAGAAAAAAAAATATTAGAATTAAGCTAACTTTTTAAGGTCAGAAGTCCAAAAGATACATGAAAAGCTTGAACTTTTTAAGTGTAAAAAAAAAATAAAAGTCTTGTCACTCAGAATTGTACAACTGCATGGAACACATTCCACTAAGAGTCTTAACATCTTGAAAGTGAGATTACACATGACAGATACAATAACAATTAACACTACTTTGCAAGGTAAATTATTTTAGAATAAGCTTTTCTTCTACTCTTTGTTTTTCATCGAGCTTTTTAAGTCCTCATATATACTAATTAACATTGAAAATAATTACTTCTACATCAACCTGTGGTAATCAAAGCACTTATTCACTGTAGACTGCAATTCATTTCTAGATGAGGGGTAGCTGAAATCACCTTCAGGTACTGCTCCGGCAAGGACTGCACAGAGCACAGTATGTAATAACTCAGAACCCTTTTTTCCCCAAAAAGGGCAGAGTAAAAGAGGCTGAGTTAATTTCAGTGCTGCTATGGCTGAACAAATTTCACAGTCTCCAGTACTATTTCCATACTACTGGAAGATAATTACCAAGTTCCTGCACTTTTATATGCTTGAAGATTGCCTTAAAATTAAGAGCTAAAGCAGGAGGTGGCTACATTTGTACCCAATAAATCTGATTACTATCTACACAGTGTTTTATGTTTATCATTAAGTTAAAAGAAGCAACTGTACTGCACATCATTACTCTCAACTTACCTGGTGCTAGCCCAGCAGTAGCAGGACTTCCCATGGAGGGATGGGAGAACAAGGCTTGAGAGAAGGCAGACATGCTTGACTGGGATACATTACTCAGCCTGGAGGTTGATCCTCCTTTAGGAATAAATTCACTTGCAGAAGGATTTGGTGTCTGTTTAAAAACAAACGTAAATTAAATGGTTACTTTAAATGCGAAGAGATGGACAGTGCCTATTTGCTAGAAAATACTTTCTAGGCAAGCCTACCGAGCGCAGGGATATGTTTAAGTTACATACAGCTTGCTGACAAGAACAGCAGATACTGGAAGCTGGTCTGCACCAACAAATTTAAATGCATTTATAGCTTATGTTTGAAGTAGCATTAGCAAGCTTTCTACATGAACAGCTGATGTAAGAGTTCATACAAACGCTTTGTAAAAGGCTTTCCATAAGCATTACGTTATAAAATCGGAGAACAGACTTGACACTGAGAAAGCCTCACCACTGCTGCGCAAACTGTTCCTATGTGATTTCAGAGATTCATCACAGTAAGTAGCAGTTTCAAATTTAAGCAGTAAAAATGATTCCTACAAAAGAAGTCATCCCTGCCTCTCTTTCCGATAGGCCTCTATGTTCCTTTTCTACAAAGTTAACTTCTGTTTTAACTACCTATTTCTTTTATGTAGCAACTTTAATGAGGTTTAATTTGTAACTACAGAAAGAAATAGTAGCAGAGTGACCATCAAACATTAATATTTATTAGCACATAAAACGTATCACACAACCAACTTTCAATTTCTATTAAAATCTATGCACAGTTTTGTAGTTTTGAGGTGGGGTTTTGCTGGGTTTTCTTTGGTTTTGTGGTAGGAAGGGCTAGAAAAAGAAAATCCTAATTAGAGCTCAAAAGGCAAAAAGTTTATTACTGGACAGCCAACTACAAAAGACATTAGTGGAAGAAAAAAGAAATTAAGCAAAGAAATAAAAACAATTATTACACGGACACACTGAAAACTTGAAAATTATTAACTGTCAAAATTAAGTTTATTAAGTAATCTTCAGAGTATCTCTCAAAAGTGTCTAAACAAAAGAAGTAAAATGAGAAAACAGTAACAGCTCCCAATTGATAAAGGACACTGTTAAGATAATTCGTAACGTTTTTTTAAAGCAAATTATATTGGATCACTTTGGTTTTAGGCAGTTTTAAAATTACTAAATATATCAACAGTTAGATTACCAATATTGATTTTTTATCAATACGAATAAAGTGGCATCAGAGAATTTGATAGTGTCAAATTAGAATAATGATTACAAAACACTGATTTAGACAGTGAAGTATTTGAAATGTATTTTTTGTGTTAAGTTGTTTTTAATATCTTTGAATACTTTAGCCAAATATCATAGTATTAATTTCCAAAGCACTGAAAAAAGAAAAGGATTCTAAAAGCTGTAAAATTAAAGAGGATGCTCAGGTTTAAAAGCAAACAGTAAGAATATTCCACCCTTAAATCACACAGTCAATTTTACCTGCTAATGACCTTATGATGGTCATTCTACATATGCATGTGTCTGAATATGCGAAGAACAACTATAACCAAATACGTAGACTGGTGAAGTAAAACAGGTAAAGATTTTGTAAGATTCTTCTAACTCTTCAACCACATTTAGTTAAGGAAAACTTGCTAAGGTATGCACTAATGCATCAAAACAAATGGTAAGTTGCATTATCAAATTGTAATACTCTGGATTTATGTGAATTTTAGGTACAGGAATAACTAAGAGAATTGTATTCCTCTAGGTAAAATGTGGCATGCAACAATTCAGCAAAATCTGCACTGAAACTGAAAAAAATATGACAGAGGTCATAAAGAGCCGAGTAGAATCTTTCCAAATAGTGATACAGCTGAAAAGCCATCATCAGACAAAACGGGGAGAGCAAAGGACAGAATTTGCAGTGTTTTGCTAAAAAGCACATCATTTCAAAGAATTACATGAGATCCACATTTTTCCACTACTAAAACTGGCCATGACACATACACTGATCTACCACACCTAAATACTGCGTCAACTAGGTGACAAGGGCAGGGCATGGCATAAAATCCAAAGCATGCAAGTGGAGAGGACAGGCACCTTCTGCAAGATAACCTCAGCCTTTCCTGAAGTAACTGAGAGAATTCCCAAAATCCCATCCATACCATTCTGGCTAAACTCTTACCACTTTCACCAAGTGATGCAATCAATGCCTGCAGAACAGGTCTGCTTTTTGTTTCTAAATGCATTCTGCAAGTGTTCATAGACCAGTTTTGGTTTCTAGAAGTTACTTAAATATCCAACAATTTTAAAATGAGGCTGCTTAAAAAGTCCACTTTAACTGATGGAAGTTTTAGTTTATCCAAGAGAAAGAGCCAAATGCAGGAATCTGGTAGAGCAGTTTGGGTTTATACTGTAGAATCACAAACAGCAGTGGGTCAAGCCTGATGGAAATTCAGTTTTCATTCCATTATGTGGTGTCACAATTCAAGATCAGAATCAAAGCCTGATAAGACTGTGTTGTTCCTACATAACTTCAATGAAAGCATTTTATATGAGTAAAGAGCTTTATTTGCAGAGTTAGGCCATTTCCTGTAAAAGTCTGGTTTCCTCCTCTGTGACGTTACAAACATCAAGTCATAACCCAAGACTTTCCCCATTGGTAAAAAGGTGATTTAAATTTTAGTTCCAATTTTAAAAGACCTTTCCATATTCAAGTTGTTTTGCAAATACAGAAAAATGTCAAAGCTTCACAGCCATCAGCCAGAATAAGCTAATTATAAACTAGTAAAACAAAATTTAGTAATTTGTGGTCAAAGATATTTAACAATTCATCAGAAAATTTGAAGCTTAAGCCTTTGCCACGTTTAAGCACTTTACATCTACGCGAAGTGGCAGGCCATAAAACATCTCCAAAAGCATATAAGTTTTCATCTGAAGTAAAACACTGATTTTTCTACTGACATTTTGCTTCTAAGAAAACAATATGAAACATATCTCAAACACCTTCATAGTATGCAGACCAGAGTAAGTGATTAGACGAGACTAAATGAGGGAATGGAATATCACTGTTAGTTCTTTAATATCTAATATTTTCATTATTTTTTCCCCACAATTTGTAGACAATATTCTGCACCAACGCTCATGCAAACATGCCAAAATTAGGAAGCCACATTCTTAATGGCCAAAGATTCCAAAAGTTATGTTCCTGGTTTGGAAAAACATCCTATCTTTACTCCGGCAACTCATCATACAAAGTATAAATTCTAGGGCTAGTTTTACATTTGGATCAATGGTAAATGTGTAAAATCTGCCTAAAAGAAGACTATGCTTTAAATCCTATAAGGGCATTATTACAGTTTTTCTGTTAGAATCTTACCAAACTTCCTCAATGAGGTTAAAAAAAAATATATATATTTTTATAAGAATTAAAAGAATCTATGTCTAATTAAGGAAAAATTTTATTCTTTCCGTATTATTCTTAAATTTCCTAAAAGCACAGCTTTAAAGCAAATTTCATTTAATTAGTCATTAATTTCTCATTTCAGAGTACAGTAACTTCTTCATGTTAGGCCAAGGTTAAAGTTTTAAATCTGAGTAAATCAGGATTGGTAAAAAAGGTAGAGAAAACAGGAAATTGAAGGCTTTTATTAAACGTGGGGAGTAATGAAAAGAATGGAGACGCAAGAAATACTTAGAGGGCATGTAATGAATTATGCAATATTGTGATGTTAAAAACAAAAGCAGCGAATGGGCTTTCTAAAGCCCGAACAAGAAACACATAGCACTCTCTGCGCTATGCAACGAATTAAAGACTGTATTTTCAGTTTCAAATGCAAGTGTCCTATAAAAAGGCATGTAAAAAAACCTTTCAAAACATTAATTAATACGTTTTCAACAAACAGCATTAAACAGAAAGTTCAGCTTTGTCAGCTATGCTAGATTTTTCTAGAAACCCACCTAAAGTAGCTTCAAACTCATGCATTTGCTGAAATTACTACCATTCCTTTTTCCTCTCAACCTGGCCAGTTTAAATCTCATCTCCCTTCTTCAAGGATATTCATAAAAATACTGTCAAACTAAAGCAGGGAAGCAAATTCCCTAGGCATTAACTGAACTAATACCAGCATCATTAATTCTTACCAGAATGATTCCATGAGGAAACTTCACCAAAATACCCTCTTTTCAGATTTTTTATCTCTGTGCTCTCTCAAAGAGAGAAGACCCTCTTTTCAGTCCATTTTGCAAAGAAACTTCCAAAGACAGACCACAAAACTGAGTCCATCCACCTCCACATACAAAAACTATTTCTATACTTCTGTACATCAGAGAATATAACCAAAACACGTACAGATACAGTCCAAAGGAAGGATGAATTTAGTCATGATGCAATTAGTAAGGATGGAACCACAAGAAAAAAAAAGGGAGGAAGGACTATAAAATATCTCATTTGTGTCACCATTTAGCACAGTTTATCTGTCTGCTGGCTTTTCTGTTTTTAAAGATATAAAAGGAAATATAATTAAAATATAGTTTGGAAGGGAAGAAACAAACGTTTTGTGGGTATCACTGAAAAACCATTCAAGGCTCCTTAAAGGAAGGTGCAGATGAAAGTAAAGAGCAAGCCAAGGATCTCAGCTGAAGACCATTGCTGGGAGGACCGCACAGCTGCATGCAGCATTACTGTACATTGAGGAGTTGCCCGTATCAACAGATTTCCATAGTCCACAATTAAGTCCTGTTTCACCAACTGTTGATTTCAATACATATGCTTTTTTGCTCTCTATGCTCCTCAGTGATAAACTCCTAAGGCCCTGCACATTCGTTCCTAAGTGAATGTGCTGCATTCACTTATAAATGACTCCTCAAAGTGCCACGGAGTACTGAAGGATATGGTAACACGGGGATGCACAAGTTATGGAGCCTTTGGAAGGTCATGCAGGGATCCCTCAGGACTACTGGAAACCACCCTTCTCCCTCTCATTTCCAGTTCAGCATCTCACAATACAGAGCTGCACAGCAGCGGCAGAGCCACCACCTCTTGCTTTGGCAGCTGTGACACTACTGCATTAGATCAGTCCTGGTCCCACATTCTACCAAAGCCAGCTACCTAAAGCAAAAAGTAGGCCAATTTAATTTCACTTTGGAAGAATGTGCTAATGTACTTACCATGCTAAACACGGGATACAAGCCTTTTTGTTCGCTTTTTATGTTCTCCTTGACCTCCAAATTCATGCTGATCTGTTCTGACATCCCAAATTGCATAATCTTGTAATGGTTGCAGAAAACCACCACTGAACTATATCCATGCTATAAAGTGGGGCAGTCCTCTACCAGTCTATTTTTGGCATATTTTCAGAATATCTCTCAGGAATCCAAAAACATGCAGAAGCGTTGCTTGTTTTTTGTGTGTGGTTACTTTTTTGCTGTTTTGGGGATTTCTTTGTTGTTGTTTTTAAATGGACAGATATGCCGTACGAGGACCTTCACTTTATGTAGAGAGCATTCACTGCAATCCCTCTGCTTCCAGGATTCCTTGTTAACTATGACATCAGGGAAGGACACATTCTGTGATGTTGGAGTAGCCCAGCAGACACTGGAGGTCACTAAGGGCTTCAAAGCAAGTCTCTTCCCTCCTCCTACTGAATTCACGCAACATGCTTCCTTATTGCAATTACCATGACAAGTCATCACATCACCCACACAACATTATTAGCCGTATTGCTCTACTATTCCTTTAGAAGTAATAGGCACAATTTCATTAATACCCATAATTAATGGGTAATATTTGTTGGCTAAAGACTTCTCTTTTAAACCAGAACACAGGCTGAGACAAATAAAACAACTAGCAAAGTTTTGTTACATTTTAGCAAGTAGATCTCACTAAAAAGTAAACTTTTAAAGCCTCAGAATATTTCCACATTTCTCTATCAAAATACTTCAAAAGACTGTAAAAACTATACAGTTTGGAAAGTCCATGTTCTTGATGCAAAATATTTGAAAAAATCATTTATATGTATTTTTCTTTTTTCATGAGAAAAAAAAAAATCAGTTATTCATGGTGCTTAAGAACTGATCCGTATAACAAAAAATGTATCCCTACTATTTTAAGCAGAATCACCATTATAATACGTATCACACAGCGGTGTAGTAGCTCAGGATATTTCCTAACATAAGGTGGGACATGTTACTGAAGAGCAAACTTTTGGTTTGTTTCTTTTTCTTTTTTAATGCACAACCTAGAACACAATTCTCTCTGTGGACTCCACTTTTAATCATGTTAAGTGTAACATGGCATTTAAAGTAAATAGATCCGGATTATAAATTCACAGCCATGCATGAGAAATATTTATACTGTTTTACAATGCATGTTGTAAGCTACTTGGCTTTTTAAAACAGCCACTTTTTGGATAAAAATTTCTAAATATTGCACCATGAAATAGTGTATTCTCACATCTTATACTGTACTTTTGGAACAGTGGA
>KZ505706.1:1214836-1245261 GCA_002844005.1 Limosa lapponica baueri | reverse complement strand
TATCTTTTCTCAACAATTTTGCAGCCTAGCTAGCTTGGATGAGGTATGAATTACCACAACAGCTAAAACCTAGCATGGATGTAGTTATACTGACAAAGTTCTTTACTAAAAAAATAATACCACCTGCTGAATTGAAGTAAGCTGGTGGAAAAGCAGGCTATTTCCACCATAACTAGAGCAGATAGTTCCAACTGTGTAGTGAAGACTTGCCAGAGTACCAACACCCCAAGATGTACTTTCAAAAACCTCCTTTGGTAAAGGAGCACACAGTGAGGAAACCACAAGTTTTTTAATCTTTAAAGATCTCTTTTCTAATAGGCCAGAAGTTTTTATATTACTTTAAAAAAACAGTGGAAAAAATTATTCACAGTTAAGAACAAAACATACACGTAAAAGAGGACTAAAGACCGATGCAACTTTTACATTGGTGTTTGCTAAGCATATGATTTCTCAAAAATGGTACATTTTCTAGCTGCTTTAAGTATTTGTATAGTGTTTTCAAATGTGTGCACAAGTTTAAAAAAATCTTTAAATTATTTTACTGCAAATCACTCTTAAAGACTACATACACTTTGGCATAGAAAGAACCAAATAAAGCTCGTAAAGACAAAAGCATCTTGCACATTAAAGTCACATTTGTAGTTAACTGCTTCAGCTTGTAAGCTGCACCTGACAAAGTCTAGGTGGCTAATTGAAAACTTACGCTTGAAAAATGGGGAGTGAGGGTAGCATTTGAAGTTGTAAATGTCTATAGGTCATAACGCATATCTGACCTGCTTAGATACAAAACCAAAACTGCACTATGCAATAATCTTAGTCCTCTCTTTTCCTTCAAATACACAATAGGATGAGGCAACAAAAATACGATGACTCCTCATCAATGTAAAAATGTTACATATTTCTAAAAGAAAATGTTTTGATTATTTGATTTCTTACATAACACAATGATCACTAGCCCATACACAAAAATGAATGCAAGTAATATATTCTCTCATCTCATAGTTAAAAATGAAAAATAACATACTATGTAGTAATTACTAAGACAGCAAAAGCACACAACAAGGAACAACTCCAATAACAAACTATTCCAAAGAAAAATGCAAAACAGGTTAGGTAATACCATACCCTTAAAAGACACTTTAGACTGAGGTAAACATCATACTACCTGCAAACATGTATTAGTTTTCTCCAGTTTGTCTTTCTATATTTCTGCAACAACTTTTTTTCTGCAGCATTTATAAACTGTAGTATTTTATTATTGCAGTAGGGTTGTATAATCCCAGAAGGAAAATTTCAGGTTTGAAATATAAATTTAGCCCAGGTACATTATAAATTCTGTGCAGCCATAATTCTGCAGTTTACAACACAGCAACATGATGTGCTGTTTGGAAATGACCTCTCAACTTCTCAGAGCATAATTCATGCTTCTGAGATGGTATTCAGGAGGCTGTGAAACACGAAACAACTGTCTCAGTACATTTTCATTAAAGGTAAATACAGCAAGACCAAACCCAGCACACATGGCTTTTTGATGAACACCATGAGCAATATAAAGATCAGGTATCAGAGGTGTCAAGATAGAGCTGGAGATGGGAAACTGGAGAGAAATATAGCTTTCTAATAGGTAACAAAACTAGATAGATGACAGGAAACTCACTAATTAACTAGCAATAATTTAGGTCTTAAGAATTTGGTTTCCACAGGACCTAAAGTTAGCATTATTGTTTTCTTTTAGAATGAGAGGGGAAACTCTCCTTGTACTCATTAAAAAGCTTGCATTTATGCAGAGTAGGCTTACAGGCAGTCTTTTGTTTCAATATAATTTTCTCTGCACATTTATTATTGCTGATCCACATACATGAATTAAAGAAGTCTGCTGTCCACTCTTATTTGATGTAGATCTCCATAGCGAGCACTAAACAGCAGCACCTTGTTCTGGGTTAACTTCAGTCCAAATAATCTCTCCTATACTTTCCAATCTAATTTAGTTTAGAGTCTTTTGGTCCTGGCTTTTACTCACCTAAACCCAATGCAAGGTGTTTTAAAAAAAGAAAAAAAAAAGATTTCTTCAAAGTACATACAAAACAGCATTAAAATTGTAATGCTAGTTGTTCACTACAGCAGTTGGTTCACTCCTTGCAGCCTGTGGATTAACAGTGGTTCTCACCTTAATGGCCCTCCTCTAGGTATGGCCGAACAATTGAAAAATGAAATGGAAATAAACCAATGTTAAGAACTTTTCGGAAGAGTTCATTTTTCATGAGGATTGAAGGTATGAAAAAACAAAATGTAAAAGCAATGCTATTCACTATCCTGTAAGCTGACCAGTGACAAGTAGGGGGACCCTTTAGCCTGGATTGGTGGCAACAGTCTCAGAACAAATTTAAACAAAAGTTTCATCACATATTTTCTTTTTAGTGCATTAAACGGTCATTCCCTTGGCAACAGATTCTGATTAGTTATATTGCATGTGTTTTTATGAACTGTTTACCAGAACCACCACAATGAACACAAGGAGTTTTCCAGCCAGATCATTTCAGGGTTTAGAGAGGAACACTTTTCCAGATAACGGCTAAAGCCAATTTAGGAAAAAACACCCAAGAAGTTCAAGTTCAGAATGCCACCCTATTTTTAACAAGCATAACATGTATTTGAAGAAAAAATGAAGTAAGTGTGACATCATTATTCTCAGGAAAGAGGGTTAGTCTATTACTAACTCTAGCTTTTGTTCCATGCTTCACAAATCCTATTTGTGCATTGTAGATTAATACTTACCTGAAAATGTCTTATAGGAAATTCACTTTAAGGTTGCTTGTCTTACTGCATGTGGAGTTACAACAACCGGACAGTAAATCCAGAAGGTTTTACAGTTGACAGAACCTCCACCAAGGCTCCATCTACAGAAATACTTAGCTCCTTTGATTTCATTTTAAGTATCCTATAAAAATGTCTTTAAATAGTAATCTTAGCTTTCCTGAAATCTAAAATTGAAATGCAGTTTAATAATTTCTAAACAGAAAAAATAACCTCGAAAATGTTCATAAAAATACAAGGACTATGTTTACTTTTAAAACAAAAAGTAGAATGTCTTTAAACATCAAAATAATCATAAGCAACTTAAATAGCCTAGTCACACTAACTAGTTTCAAAATGCTGTCTAATTAAAAAGCAAAGATATTCAGAATTACAATCATCAAGCCTTATCTTTAATATTTTATTGATATCAAATATTTACATCCATATGGCTTGCCCATTGTTAAAGGGCTGCCAGGATAACATCATCAGCAATATCCACAGACAATAAAGATGAATAAACTTAACTTCCTTGCTTGACACAGCTACAATATTACATGCTTTTACAGAAACTACTCATGGTTTTACACAACACAAACATGCAATTTTTACATAGTTGCAAATAACTTAATAGTTCTAAATATTTAAAATATCACAATTTTAATTTGTAAAGGAAAGCGATTGCTCTTTATTCACTTACCAAGACTGTATTATATCTGTCTTCCAAGTCAGTGATAAACGAAGGAAATGCTGGTTTTGCCAGCTAGTTCAGAACAAACAAAACCTTAGCCCTGAGCTCTTTGAAATTGAAATTTTTTTTTTCAAATAGCAGATATTGTAAAGACCTACATTTGAGCTGGTCACCAAGGCTCCCTTTAGAGTCAATGAACAGAAGCATGCACTTCCAGAAGGCTATCTGTGTTGCATCTATGCAGGCATCAAGCATTGGCCTGATAAATCACATTGCTCAAGCTCTAAATAAACCCCAGTTACTGGGGTTGGAGGAAATCACACAAGTTTTTAAATACCTGGTACTCAAGCATTTTGTGGTTTTGAGGAAATCACTTAATACAATTTGGATATTGTACTCAAAAAATACTAAGAATAGTAAGATACTACATCCACTACTATTTGCAATGTATTGTCTGGTAGTAAAGTCAATCAGTCACAGAAGTGTGATTACTTTCTCATAACTTTAGCCATCAATTTTTATCCACTTAGAACAGTCACTGACATCTAGTCTTTTCCAAAATATTTTCTCACTGTGAGCTGAATGTTCCTTTAAGCTGCTCATCTCTCTCTACTGACTATAGAGGGAGCCTGGATGCCTAGATTTTAGACAGCTCAAGTAATATTACCTGAAAACTTCCCCATTACTAGTATTATTTAACAACCTTTTATACAAATATACATTACAAAATAGCAGTTAAAATAAATGGTAAATTATTAATATGCAAAGCAAAACACACACCTCTTTCAATTAATGCCAGTTATGTCTGAAATATTAATTGGAAAAAATCCAAGTCAATCAGTTTCACAGATAAATCTTTCTCTTGATACTATTTTAGCAGGAAGTGGCTTAATTTGCTGATTTTTTTCTTGGGGAGGAAAAGGGGACCAAGGCAGAAAAGACTCTACATTAGTATTGGAGCTTTGACTTGCTTGAGCTTTACACTCAAACATTAATTGGTTTGTTTCCAGTTTGTATTGTTTAATTAACTTTGAAGTAATTTTTAGTATTAGAGGCAGTGGTCACCCTGGAAATGCTTCTGTAAGATAGTTCATTTTCTTTGGTGCATGTGGTTTATATACATAAGCACACACACATGTACATACATACATACATATATATAAATGTGTGTGTCAATGTCAAAAAGGAATGCATGCTTATTTTCATTCTTACTATCCTCAGTGAGTGGATACACAACACATTTATAGTTGTTTATATCCAACTTTCCAGTGAACTATTCTGGCATTAAGGAAAAGGGCAATTCAGAGATTCCATGTAGTTTGGATACATCATAATATTTGGAAGTTAACAGTCTACAACAGCATTTCATTTCAAGGAACATTAGTCTGATGGGGCAACTATAGTAATTATCTTTAAGCTCAATCTTCACCTGCAGGAACGATACAGAACTCCCAATTGCGAATACAGAAATGAAGCTCTGTGAAAAGTCACAAGCTCGCTGATGTAGCGTACTTTCAAGACAATGCATTATGCACTACAGGAAAGTTCAGGATCATGGGGCTAATAAGAAAAGTAGTAAAACATGAAAGTCATCAGTGAAAGTAAAATTTGGTAACTGGTTAGGACAAGATAATGTCTTTTTTGATAAGCCACAGTTCACAAAAATGAGAGGGAACTCTGGTGTAACCACACTTCTGTCTCTTATTCCAGCCACTGCATCCATAAGTGTTTAATTGGAAAACACCTCAATCTGTGTTGGCACAGGTCAAAGGTGTTTAAAGCAGCTGTTTAGCCCTCAGCAAAAGAAAGATTTCTCAATACAAATTAGAGGGGAAAAAAAATCCCCAACCCTAGCCTCCCAATAATATTATAGAGTGTCTTTCTAACTAAATGCGTTTCAAACTGTAAGAATTACTTTCACACTATGGGATAAATAAATGAGGGAATGATTCTTATTGTATTCAGAACTTGTTGCCATGAAGGCTTGCAGGTGGCTTGTCTTGTGCCTCAGCACAATAAAAATAATTTGTTTTCAAATTCAATGGGCTATGTCCTAATTTTCATATTCAAAGCAATCTTATAAACTTCAGTTTACAAGTGCTTGGAATATTTTTAATAGCAGCAGCAGTCTGATCTGGTGTAGCAAAAATGAAGTAGTAAAATCTTATTTACATCAGCAGTGACATAGTAAAATAAATCTAGTAACGTTAGAAGAATCATCCTTATTTCACCTAACATTTCAAGTTATTCCAGATCTTCTTCCCTGCCAACTCATATACAAACATGCTACTTAAGATTTAGTTGTTGCCTACCTTCCTCCTTTGAGACACGCTGAGGGCAGCAAAGTCATTAAACAAGGATGAATTTGGTGAAGTTAGTGGATCTGTAAAAATAATGTAAAACAACATGTTATATACCTCTAATACTAAAGAGAAATTTCACGTTTTTAACTTAGTTCTGTACGGAAAAAAATCCTTTTGACAAAACTAAGTTTAGCAACCACACAGCTGAAAACCACGGCATTTATTAGATTCAGTGTAACTGCTCAATTGAAATGGAGCTCATTAGCAGGTTAGTAAGTTTAATTGCTGTTGACATCATGTAATGTCCATCTAACATTTCAAAGCCTTCCTTCTTCAGTTAGAAATCTGTTAACACAGCCTTACAAATAATGATGTGGATCTTACTTGTCCTGTCACTATTCTTCATAAATTTAGATCAGAACTAAAGGCAGCAAAAGTCCCCATTCTATTAGTAGCTTTTTATTGCTTTTTCTTCATCCCTAAGCATCCCTTACAGAGTTGAAGCACCAAAAACTGAGTAACAATCACAGATCCAACTTAAAACTCCAAAGTCCATGGGCAGAGACATCAAATTAGCAGGTATCTGCTAGCTGTAAACATTGGTGTTTTGATGAAACACTTTCTTCAATTAATCAATACTCCTCAAAGGGGTAATTCTACAAGTGAAGCACAGCTTAGGGAGTGGGGGGGAAGAAAAGGACCTGAGAAACAACAGAATTTAAACTGGCTTCCAAAAGTCAGTCTGGTTTCTCTCCTTCGCATGCATCACCATCACTATCTGGCCTGTCACAGACAAACTCTGACTGCATTTAAAACTGGAGACCTCCACTGCCTTGAATAGCTAATTGTTTGGTGGGACAAAAGAAGTAGAATTAATCACAAAACCTACTGGAAATGAACCAGGAGGAGGAAAAAAATAAACCAAACAAATTTCAACTTTCAAGCAAGTTAATTTTATAGTAGTTACTACCATGCTCAAAAAATTATAATCCTTCATACTAAGTAGACTAGCTGTAAGGTCAGACATGCAAATCAATTTCTAGAACATCATTTACACAGCAATTTTTAGAGCAGAAATACGTTTTAAATGTATGTCCTTGCTATAAGCGAGTAGTATCCTCTTCTTTAAAGAAGTCAGTTTGACAGCTATAGCTGAAATAATCTGCAATGCCTGTTATCATGTGGAAAGCGATTCTGAAAAGTGCCTTACAGAAGTTCAATACACCCTCCACAGTAATTTAATGAGTATGTTGGCCTGCACTATGAAGACACTTTGTTTGGTTGAAAACCATGTTCCCAATATCAGGCAAAAAAAATCTAAGATATAAAGTACTGCTTATAGGACAAAACTTAGCATCTATTGAAATCATCAGTTATGTGATACATTTCACAAAACCCATAAAGCCTAAATTTAAGAATAAAAACCTGTACATACTTTCCACACAATAACTTACTCGAAAAGCACAATAAAAAGGGATACTACTGTGGAGCAAAATAAATGTTTATTTAAGCTATCAGTGCTTTACAGTGGATATCCAAAGTAGCATTTCACTTGAAGCCACAAGCCCAATAATGATTTTTACTTTTATTTTTCCACCTCCACTGAAGCAAAGAGAGAGCTGAAAATTTACAACTGCAGCTTTGGATGACAAGTAATCAACCAATACACTATTGCTAAAAAATAAAGTTTTACTGCATCTCAAATCAAATCAGAGGAGGAAAAAAGCTCCTTTAAGTCTCAGTTTTACCAAAGTACATTTCTTAAATTCTCAAACATACTTTTATACATATTACTTTAAAAGTACTTACCATGGCCTGCGTACTGCTTGGCACTGTCATTGAGAAGGCTAGGGGAGCTGCTGCTATTTGTCATTCTCTGCAAAAACAAAAGACAAAAGTGTACACCTAAAATAAAGCTATGAAACACTAAGTGCTGTCATTAGAGATGACATTTAGAAAGTTTTAAGAATAGACTATGAAACCTGTGCTCACTCTCTGTGTAGTAAATACTCGAAGCAGACAGTGGTTTGTAGCTGACAAAAACATTTATTAAAATAAAGCGTTTTGCACTAGAGTAATGCAACCCAAAAATTACTGCATACCAAAACAAAACACTATCTTCATTAATTTCTTCTAACTTGGAAGGGTCTACCAAACCTATGGTTCTCTTTCTGTATGTTGTCAAAATGTTAGATAAGCCAATTGCTTATCTCCTTTAAACATTCTTTCATGCTGTACTTCTGAAACAACTGCTCCCTTTATTACACACTATCATCACAACCTGAAACTTCCCAATGAAAAATACTCAAATGGGTATAGCATTTGATAGATTCTTTTAAAAAACAAAAAGAACCTTTTGAGACCTTTCAGCTAAATCACACGATTTTTGTAAGCCAGCAGGATATCTGAAACCCTCTCAACATTCCTCCTAGGCTCCACCTGCTTCCCCTACTTTCTTCTAGAGATATGGGCTAGCACTAAACTGGACTGAGGCACTGCTTTAACAGAGACATTTAAGAGTCTCTTCTTACTCATGCTTATTATTATTTTCTTTGACCAGCCTCCCAACAAGAAAAGGTGCGAGAAGAAAACAAATGCAAGGCAAGGTCAGGAAGCATTTCTCCATCGCTGAGAGAGACGACCAGTAATTTGTTAAAATATTCCCTGGCATGCTTTTGGCCCACATCAACCAGGAGTCTCCTGGCCAATTCCCAAGTGCTATTCAGCGGTGAAAAGTTTTGAGATCCCTTCAAATAGACAGTTTGCATGCAGCCTCTGCTTTACCGGGTGAGTGTACACCACCACAAACAGGCCATTTTGTGCCAGCTGGCCCTAAGCATCAAGGAAAATTTCCAGGCATATTTAATTTAGTAGTCTAGACACAGACTAAGACCCAAAACTGGTCACTGGAGTTGCTCTTTATGCTCACATTTTTCCATGACCAATCTCAATGTTGCGGGCAGAGGGCAAGAAGCTGTTATACTTCAATGTCATTTCATCTATTTCCTGACCAGAAAGATCCATATTCTGGAGTAAATTTTATAAAAACAGAGGAGAACCAACAGAAGCTGGAGTGTTATCCAGTATGGTAGAACTGTAAATCTACTGCAATTCAAGTTTCTCAACATTTGCGGTTTTCATACTACCACTGACTTCACCAGAAGTTGCAGCTTTTAATGCTGGCATCTAAAAGAATAAACAGATTGCATGAAGTCGTTTTTATGCAGGAAGCAAGTTGTAAAAAAAAGAAAATGAAAAAGTAGCCTGCACTGTTAGAAAAGTAACTTGAAGAAAGTTTCGGTAAAATTTAGGTACTTCAGCAGGTATCTTCAAATGTTACCCTCTCAACAACATGCTCAATCCCTCCATGCTTTATTCCCCCATGCATTATTTCCATTATCTGTGCTCCGTTGCTACAGCAAACTTTCTACAATCATTCAGGCTTCTCTGATACAACTCTTCACTCAGTACGAGTACATAGTACTAAATGATGCAGAACTATAGCACATGCAGATATCCTAGAACAATATGTGTAATATTACATGTGTAATATTTACACATGTAAATACCATGTAAACCTTCAGCTTTTTCAAGACCTAAATGATGAAAGCTGATTGCTATATGCTCTTTCCTTATTTTGATGCCACGTGTCTGATGTTCCTAAATATACTGAACTGGCACAATGTTACTCTCACTAAAAGGTTATTGTGCAACAATTAATTCTTTAAGCAAAAGGCAAACCTCTAGTAAAACAAAGTTCACTTATTTCTAGAAAACAAGATAACACTTTGGGAAATGCATACTAACTTAACAATCTTGCCCAAGTTCAGGGATGCTCATGCTACTGTCCCCCGTCATCAAAATAGGAATAGATTAAAAGAAATTATTTCTGGATTATAGTAGCTCACCTATTCATCCATCATATTCCCTTCCTGATTAAGCAATGGAGAGAATTTAAATAGTTTTTCATAAATATTTGAAAACCATACTTATTATGTAATTTTATTTCTTTTTTTTGGCATTCAATACATCCACACTGATCCTTCTAAGTGGAAATGGTTTAGGAAGAAATTTCCCAAAGGGAACCTTTCAGATATGCACAAAATTTGTCCAGGAGTGGATAAAAATAGTGTTAATGTCTATTTATATCATTCATATTTTCATAGTAATTTTAATGCAAAATTTAACAGTCAGTGAGAATGGGGATAAACATGATATTGAGATCTGGGTTGGTATCAAAGATGGTTAAGCACATGGCTTAAAATTGGCACCAAGCACTGTCATGCCACCCCTTTCATGTTCTACCTCTTCAAGTACAGGAGCTGAGCATTCATTCAACAGACTTACAACATGAATAGGTGACCGCAATGATGAAAATCAGTGCTGGTATGATTACTAAAAACAAAACATGTATGTGCACAAGACAGATTGCAACCGAACACATTGTTCAGGATTCTGAAAGCACAGGGCAAACAAAGCCTATAAACATCAACCCTGCTTTTACTACGTCAAGTCTTGTTCAAGGTGCAAATGCACTTTACATGAACCAGGATTCTGAAGAACCAAAGCTTCTCTCACTGATCTTGGGCAGCTCTTGCTTTAACTGCTTGTCGGCTATACCTTGAATGAGGTTAAAAACCCCCCCTGCACCACTCACTTTCATGAATTTTTCATTTTGCTCACTTTTATTACACATCCACAACCTTGTTACCTTAAAATTATTCATAGAAGTCCTGCATGTAATCAGTAAAGGATTTTTAAACTGGTTTAATATTAAAACTTCTATCACATCCAAAAGCATTTAGTCTTAATGAAGGCCATTCCTGTATCTGATTTTTTACCAAGTCAGGATGAAAATGTCTTAAAAGAAAAAAAACATGAAAAGAAAATACAAGTACTATTCGTTATTTGTGTTTTCCAGAAAGCAGTTTTGATTTTAAATTACACTTCTCAATCTCTTCTAATGGTGTTCAACTAGTTTTCATACAAATTCAATTTCAAGAAGAATGCAATCAGAAGAACTTCAAGCCCAACAGATGAAAGCTCCAGAAAGGTAAGAGCAACCATTAACAAGAGAAGAAAACAAACTGTTCATTCCTATTAAGCCTGCGAGGCAAGGCAAGCACACACATTTGAGAGCTTCAGACTTTTTTTACTACATCATGACTTTAACCATATGGAAGTTAATATAGAAAGACAACTTTGTCATAAGCAAGGGCCACACCAGTGTCACTCAGTTCCATATAAACTCCTTTTCTTTGCTTGCTGATTGCTATGATTTATTGAGGTTCTTTAACCACTAGTTAAAATTCAACTAGGCTGACTGGCATACATCCTGCCCCTCTCCCTTTAAAGGCATTAAAAAGTTGATTCTGTTCACATCTGAAAAGAAAGCTATGGCAGAACAAAACTGTCACATTCATCCCTGTCCAAGAATTTAACCTGAGGCTTCAGCTTCAAGTTCTTCCACTGTTGAACCTTCCACCAGTAACAAAAGACAGGCTCTTTAATTTCATGGGAAAACTGAGAAATAAAGTTTTTCAGAATACTGTGTTAATTCCTGAACATTCAAGCAATTAAGCTACAGGAGACGAATATGCTTGTTCAGAAGTTTTTACTCTTTCTTCAAGCACTAGAATTAAAGTAACTCATCTCCTCTTAGGAAAAGTCTGTGTGAACTGGCACTGGGTCAAAAATGAAACTTTTGTCAAAGTGAATCATTACCTTACCTAGATGTAAGAAGTCTATTGCATACTAACATTACCTTTTCAGAACCATTGCCAGTTAAGGTCTTTTTAAAAAAAGTATGATTTTCACACAGACTTTAAGACAACACTGACAACAGATCAACAGCATCACCATAAAAATAATTCCCATATTAGGTTGCTGTTTTAATAATAGTTTTGAGGATTAGATACTTCTCACAGAGGGGCTGAGGTGGGAAGGGACCTCTGGCCAACTAGTTCAGCTCACCTGCCCAAACAAAGCTAACTAGACCTGGTTGCACAGGACCATGTCTAGACAGCTTTTGAATATCTCCAAGGATAGAGACTCCACCACTTTCCTGGGTGACCTGTGACAGTGCTCAGTCATCGACACAGTGAAAAGTGCGTTTCCTGATGTTCAGAGGGAACCTCCCACATTTCAGTTGGTGACCATTGCCTCCAGTCCTGTCACTGGGCACCACTGAAGAGAGCCTGACTCCATTCTCTTTGCACCCTCCCTTCAGGTACTTAGGTACATGGATGAGATTCCCTGAGCCTTCTCTTCTCCAGGCTGAACAGCCCCACCTCTCTCAGCATTTCCTCACAGAAGAGATGCTCCAGTCCCCTCATCATCTTCAAGGCCCTTTGCTGACTCTCTCCAGTACACCCATGTATGTCTCTCATGTACTGAGAAGCTCAGCAATCCAGGTGTGACTTCACCAGTGCTGAGCAGAGGGGAAAGATCACCTCCCTTGACCTGTTAGCAATGCTTTACCTAATGCAGCCCAGGACAACATTCACCTTCTTTTCAATACTTCCTGGGTGCAGTATGCTAGGAAGAGAAGTGTTACAAGAAATAGTCCCACCTTCTAAAGACATACACCACCTTGCCTCCACCCATCAGTGTTCAGTAGTGAAACCCAAAATTATGGCTGCACTTAAGACAAGGCTGCTTTGCTTTCATCTCCCTCCACTAAAGTATATAGTTATGAAATCCTTTACAAAATTCTCATCAAGATACAGTATGAATAAAGCTTTGCTGCACACAATTACATCTAATTTTACATAGCTTATATTACACGACTTACCTTAAGTGAGGGGTTTTACGTTGTTGCCTACCTCTTTCTTTTCCCCAAAATACGTTAAGAGATGGCATTTGTTCCCTTTGTCTCCATAATCCCTGACCTAACCCCAAGAAAATAAGCACTTTCCTCAGGTTCGTTCCTGTGCCAAGTATGTTATCTCAAAATATTTTGTAGTATGTCACAAGCTAAACTCTTCATCCTAATACTGCTCCGCTGGAACTATATTTCAGAATATTTCTTTGTAATTTTTAGAATAATGTTAATTGGACTATAAAAGAAGTCATCCTGCAAGAGAATGAGATTATCACAACCAAACAAATCATTGTTTAGTTGTCAGATTCTGTGACGTACAAAGGGTGATACCTTTTGCTTTCCTTTCTAAACAATCCAAAACTTGTCTTTGACAGCGTATTTGGCACCGTCCACAGCATGTCCCACTCACAACTGTTTGAACTTAAGCAACTGGATTTCTTCAGAAAGCATTATGTAAACAACTGCATAATTTTATATTTAAAATAGCACGCCTGTAGTTCCACTCAGTTCTCAACAGTTAAAAATTGAAGGCATTTACAAGCTTCTCTGCTATAAGAAGAGTTTTATTACTCAACTCTTGGCAGATGCAGCAATGGGAACAAAGGTCTTTGTGTTTATTCAGCTGCAAGGCTTTGAAGTGAGCATGGTCTCTACTTCTCAAGCTTTTGAAGAACACTTAGTATACCAACATTAACATGGTGAAAGCAAGCAAGACCAATTCTTCTCCACTGCTTGGCCTTGCCAACTTTAATACTGAAAACTGTTAGGTCCTTTTTTATTTTGATTAGAGTGATTAATTGAAAAGTTGTGATTCTTTGATTCTTACTTTACACACAACCTGCAGTCCAATGGAAGTCATGTGGTTATAAATCTCATCCTGTCAAAATAAGGAAAACTGGATTTCTGTGAAGTAACGTACATGATGAAGACACCTTCTACTGTTTTATGCTCATACAACCAAATTGCTCAATTCTAATATGATATTAGATGTTTTAACATCAAGGTACTACTCTGCCTCATCTTGCTACAAATTCCCCCAGATATTCACATATCCTTTTCCCATCCCAACATCCTACTGCTAAAGCTCCTTCCCACACCACCTGTATCTTTGATTATGCCTCGAGTTAGTCAAGCCCTAATGCCAGAGGTACACAGACACCAGCTAGCCAAGTGGCACACGCAGAGTGACTGAGCAAAGGGCCAAGCATCAGAGGCACCCTGGCCAGCCAACTCCTGCCTCCTCACTGCTGGGAAAGCCAAAAGCAATGAGCTACTTCTTGAACCACACCTCTGACTGTCTCTTGGCTACTGCTGCTACACCAAAAAGAAAAAGAACAGCTTTGGGGACAGCATGCAGCCTGTGGGCCATGTGTTGCACAGGCCTGCTCTGTTATTAGTTAGAGAAGGGGAAAACCAGAAAATACATGCTTTGATAAGCTGGAAGACAATACTGCTGATGTAGTATATGAAAGCGCATGCAGATTCAAGCAAGAACAGACACATGAAACAAAACTGCTATGGGAAAATGCAAACCAATGAGGACAGGAGACTATTAATCAATAGGAAACTAGTTAGTAACAACAGAAGAGGCCAACAGGGAGCAATGAAAGGTTCACTAACAGCAAAGGCCTTTAAGGTAGGAGGAGTGGATGGATGAGGCAAAGAGATATTTTTCAGAGAGAAAAACAAATAAGAATTAGAGCCGTGGCCACTTCAAAAATCCTGCCTCTTCCGAACTGTAGCAGGGATTTTTACTCTTTTTCCCCACTGCAAACTGAACATTGCCATTAACTGCACCTTTACCACTCATCCAACTCTAATGAGATGTTCTAGAGCTCATAAAATAGTATCCAGCAAATACAAATGAAATCTCAGGGTCAGAAATATTCGTTCTGCAGAAGTGTTGACCACTAGTCACCTACATTACTTATGATGAAAGATGCACATCCCCTCCCCAATTCATCATGACACAAACCACTTTTACTTTCCTTCCTTTTGCTGCTTGCTTAACACCACAGCACTGATCACATACTACACACAAAAACATGATGGCAAAATTTGTATATAGCTTTGCTTGAGGCAATTTGGCTCCATCATCTATGAGTTATGATAACCCCAATATACACAATCACATACTCTTTTCAACAAAATGCACATGACAAATACATTCTGGAGATTAATTAGGTATAGTCAAGAAGACTCATCTACTGAATCCCTGATGATTATGTTGGAAGGTATCTAGTGAATAAAGCATGGACTGCAGAAAGATTATCTCATGGTAAAAGAAAAGGAGCATTATGCCTAAGAGACTGACTCTATTACTATCTTTTCTAGATTGAGGCCAGTTAAGCAATTTGAACAAAGCCTTCTACAGGTGGTCATTAACTCTGTGTCTCACCTTCCAGCCATACAGGTTAATTTAAAAAACTCTGGGGACTCTTGTTTGGCAGGACTGGGGCTGGGGTGGGAGGCGGGGGGAGGGGGTGTTTGTTTAATTGCCACCCTTTTTATTCCCATGCCTCTATAAAATGCAGACTACTTTCTTCTTTCACAAGGGAAGTATTCCACAGAGTCAAATACAATAATGGTTACCTGTACAGGAAAGCCCACTGCCAACTAACAGTCTTCAAAAGAAAGATGTGAACAGCATACAGGAACCATAAGATTAACATGGCATGGAACCATAAGATTAACACTAAATCAACTACCAAATGGATGTTCATTATGCATGCACCACGCATCTTGTGTCCTGAATAAGTCCTACTTAAAATTTTACCACTGAAAAAATTATACAATGTTAAGAGGAATACAACTTAATATATAACCTTAAGGCTGCATGAGCAACCTAAACTTAACACTTTTTAACATCCAACTGTATCTTACTAGTGTTTTTCTAGCGGTGTGTTTACTTGTATGTTTGTGCAATTCCCATTTTTAAAAAAACAAGGTGAAAAAGCTTCCTTGTATTGCATCACTGATGCATCTATTTGTGAACTACACAGATCCACCATAGATGACTAAGTAACTCACAGATGGAACTAGTGCTTTCATTCACAAAAGCCAAACTGAGAGGCTAATAAGATATTTTACAGAAGACTTCTGATGTTTCATCAATGGTACAACACTAAATTTCCATTATCTTTAGTTGGATTCAAGGCCCTGGAGAGAAATAGGCACATGAATTTGTTCTCTCCACCCTACTTTGCCCCAGCTCTGCATTATGCCAACTTGTTTCTTTATCCCAATTTCTGTGCATTTCACTTGTGCAATTCCAGTCTCCATTCTCTGAGTATCCCGCTAACGTCACGTCCCAGTTCCAGTCCCTCTGCTCAGTCTTTTCCAGTTCCTTATTCACTTATCTTCAGCTCAGTTTCTCTAAGCCCACAGCACATCTCTCTTCCCTTATACACCTTTCTGCTCCAATTAACACAGATGCAGCTCCCTCCTTCAGTAAACACAGATCCATTTCCCTGCTGCTTCAGTCTGAAGTGGAAGAAAAGGAAATGAAGCAGATCAGCATTCCTGCTTGGAGTTTGGGCAAGGCCTAGATTAGGCCAGAGCTGTAAATGCAAGAATGTACTCAAGCTGGAACATGCCAACGTAGACTACATCTTTGGGAAATTATCTAACATCTAGGAAGTCTCCGGTGGGTCTATATAAACCAGTTTTGCAAAGGTTTAATCAAGTGACAAAATCTGGGCAAATTTTCATAGACAGAGCAAAAGGTATATCATTGACACGACCTATCAGATTTAAATTCTCCGTTCCAAACCATAAACCATTAATTTTATTTAAAGTAAAAGTCACTAAGATTTTTCCCTTGCCTTGTTCTCCAAAGGGCTGACTGACATAGGAAACCTTATTCCAAGTGGCTAAACTTTGTCAGTATGGACTTAATTTAGAAGCTGACACACAATCAAAACAGACAGTGTCATGAGTTTTACCTACACAAACAAAAACTTAAACTACATGATTCAAAGGAAAAAAAAAATCAATATAAGAATGCTTTTTAAACTATAGCTTAATGCCTGTAAGCACTTTCTCAACACTAATGAAATCCTTCTTCAGAAGTAGTTTTCCTTAGCCTCCAATGGGTAAGGGGCACATCAATTTCTTCTCTTTTGCCAAAGAGAAGCACAATGCCTTGACCATAACCTCATAGGCATTATTAAAGTATTTAAAAATTCTATGAGTATTCCTGTTAGATGCACGCCTTATTGTTTCTCTAGAAGAAACAGTTCTAATTAAAAATTTGTGTTTAGAAAGACATCAGTGTTGCTGTAGAACATAGTTCAAGGATACAAAACATAATGACTTTGCACTAAAAGGATAAAATGTGATCTCAGTGATACCAAAACTTGCAACTGTACATACTATAAAGCAATAATCTTTCAAGTACTATTCCAGCTTCAATAGTACACTTTGGGATCAGAGGTTAAAATTTTTCTTTTTAAACCATGCATCACTGAGTAAACATTTCCATAGTTTTGCAATTCTGTTGAATGAAAAAAATCCAGCCTTCTTGAAAACATGCAGTAAAAAAATAAATAAATAAAAAGGGAACACACCTAATTAATTCCCACCTTTTGCTGAGTTATTTTTCAATCCATAATACAGCCACAATTGAGATCAAAGTAAGCTCACAAGGAGAGTTTCCTTGATATAAAAGAAGAGAGTTGTTGTCAGGACTCAGTGCAAACTGTTGGACTTGTGCTCTCTTTCATTTACCAGAAACTGGTTTGTTAAACCTCTGAGTACAGGGAGAGACCACCTTCTTTTCAGCTTTTAAAAAGCATAACAGTTTGAGGGAGTTATTATAGTACTTCATGTATTAATCAAAATGATACTCATTTAGGTTTAAAATATGAAAGCCTTTTGCTGTAAATTTTGCATACTACTACCTACACAATAAATTTCACTTCACAGGAGTTCCTATGCCAAAATCTACAGTACACTATAAAGACAAGAAAACATTTCAGAAGATTTAAATGTGAATTCAACATCACCGAATGCCAACAGAGACTGAGTTTACAAATTCTGAATTTTTGGCTTTGTAATTCACAGGTTTGACAGTTCACATTTTGCTTCAGTGACTTTTGATCTTTGAAGTGTTTCAAAATCTAATTTTTATATATTTAGTAAAAAGCTATCAAAATTAGCTGTAAGGCTAAAAAGAAATCTAGGAACACAGATAATATATTTGGCAAAGCCCAATGCAACAGCTCAGATAAGTACCAACAAAAATAGACTAATTCTAAAGCAATGATATTGTTTCATTTCTATTTGCAAGAATTAAGTGAGTATATATTATGTATATCCTAGAAGACAACAAGTCAGAATGCTCCCTTTTTCCTACCCGTGGAGCAGTTTACCCTTCTTGGTGAAAGGCCAGTCAAAACTAATGAAACATTATACAATTCATTGCTATTACCTGCATCATGGGATACTTCGTTTCAGCGGGATTTCCAAATCCATTAACGCCAATGAAGCTGGTGCTAAAGTAGGAATCTGTGAGGCTAGCATCAGCTAACCCACCGCCATCTATTCCGGGAACTAAAAGAAAAAAGAAAAATGCTTCATAAAAAATTTAGCTCTCCATGCGTTTGTTTGCTAGTACATCTCTTAATTACTTTTTTTTTTTTTGGCAAGGGGGTACAATAGGAAAGTGTTAGTAACACTGTTTCAAATGCATTTTCTCAGGAAAACAACTAAAAACATTACCGCACAGAAGGAAAAGGAAACTTGATGAAAGAGGTTGCTAACTGACAGCATATGCAGCATGAAGTTACAGCACAAATGCAGAAAGAGGCCGAAAAGTGAAAAGCATTGACAGAAACAATGAAGAATTTGAACTTTGGAAACAAGAATAACAAGGCAAGTAATGATATTAGATAGACAATAAATCAACTAAAAAAACCTAGAAGGCAAGCTTATTTTAAGAAAACAAATATTCTTGCATACTCATCTTGGAAATATATCTGATGAGTAGAGTTTTTAACTGGATGTACTGGTCTCTTAAAGGGTAACAGATAGAAAAGATACATTTAAAACTACCTCAAGTCCTTCTACATAAAGCAAAAAGTTTTTAAAAGTTTCCTTAAGAGCGTAAGACTATTTTTATTATCTCATACTTCATAAAGTGGCAACAATTTTATGAAATGTGGTCAAAAAACTCTTTTGGACTGAAAGCAAAGGGAGTACTGCAAGAAGAAATTAATCCCTTGTCTAGAAAAAAGCATCCTGACGTACAAGCACAGTACTTTAACCACAAATAAATTAATTCAATACTACGAGGCTACAGAGAACAACAAGAAGCAGTCATAATTAGCACAAACCACTCGAACAGGTACTACTTTGAAAAAAAAAAAAAAAAAAAAAAAAAAGAGTTTACAATGGTATACAAGCTGCAGTTCAAATTAAGCTTCCACCAAAACACCCACAGCAAATTATAAAGGCACTAAACAGTATGGCCAGGCTACTGCAAGCCAACAGGCATGAGTAATTGGTAGCTCCAAGGTAGGAAGGCACACATCCAACTCAGAAGAACATCCTGTACCAAACTATCCAACTTGACCTCCTGAGAGGACTCGCAGCCAGCCAGTGACACTGGGAAACAACTTCCTGATCCTAATCCTCAAAGGAAATAAAAAGCAACTCTGTGGCAGAGCTGAAGGAATGCAGACTATAACCCCTCAAATTTCATCAGAATGGGAATTTTCCCTCCAAAAGAGACTGCAGAACCTGGTGAGCTATTTCCATGCTGTAGACACAGGAAACAGCAAAAAAGTACAGCCAAATGAAATCATGGGAAGGGCTGGAAGCTTAGAATGACTAGCAACACCCATACGACAGACAAATGGAAACACTGCCCAGCTGCACTCCCTGAGACTGGAGCTGCATGAACAGGCCAACCAGGGTAACACCAACACCACAAATAAACCAAATACTCCAGTTGCAATACAGACCAGATTTGCAAGCGAAAAGGATTCTTAAAGGACTGCTGACAGATCTAGAACATTATTTGTATGCTCTGCAGGTTTGAGGTAGACATGTAAGGAACTTTAGAGATGCTAATTACTACTGAATTGCAACACGATTATTGGGGTTAAGTTTTGAAAGTTAGCTAAGAGAACAGGAAAATAAAACTCCCCCCCACTATCCACACCCTAGATCCTCCTTCATAATTTCAAAGGAGTAGCCACATAGAAACCTCAGAAGTCACCTTGCTACATTCCTGAAAAAGACAAAAGCTTTTTTGCTTTGCCTTTTAAACATCTGTCCTCCTTTTGCCTTCATTTGAGAAATCTACATTCAAAAGCCTAAGAAGATTATTTTATGGTTGAATTACTGTATCAGAGAAAATATTAATGTCTGCAGTAACACCAGTTACTGCCTCATCCTATCTGCTACAGTCAGTCCCCAACTCACACTGTGAAGGTTAGTATTTTAACACAACCGTTTTCTGGCATCATGAAAAATACTAGCACTGTTCATACAGGAAAACCAAATGATAGCAAACCCATGTTCAATTATGAATAGCAGTTTCACTCTATCTTGTTCATAAATTATTCAAGGTTTACACTGTGTTTTTTATTTATTTTAAAAATGCATTTCCAATATAGCTTTCTCTGCCTGCATTTCAGCCATTATAAAAAACTGCTGCCGTTTTATACTATGTCCTGACTGTGAAAGATCAAGAAAAAACGTTTAATTTCCAGGAACTACTGTCATTTCAAGGTCCGCTATATAATTTCAGCAGTATATCTGCTATTTCATCTTATACTTCTGTCAGAAACTCCAGGTTCTACTCAATTTTTAACAAACTAGCAAGCAACACCATCAGCTTTCAAATTCTCCAGCCTCTGTTACAGAATTAAGAAACAACCAATTCTTTCCACTTCTCCCACTGCTCCTCACTACGCTAGAGTTGACATAAGGATCCACATACCCTCATTTCTCTGTTGGACAGATAGTTAATGCACAAAATTCTTAAAACTGGAAAGAGGCAAGTGAAGGCTTTCAAGCTTCGCCACACTCAGCAGCAAGGCATGCAAAAAGACCCCTCTGTGTGAAGAAACCCCAGAGCTGACCACCAGTAACTCAAGACAGCTGGTACAGCTGCAGTTACCCAAAGAACTGGGGCCAATGCAGGTAGCCTTGCCAGGGCACAAAACCAGCACAAGGTTCTCTGCTCCTACTCTGGCTGAAGCACCCTCAGCATCAGGCACATCAAGCTGAAAGCAGGACCAGGCTTTGGGTAGCAAGCCCAGAGCTGAGCAAGGCCGAAGAGGCTGCTGGAAACCACAAAGTTGATCTTTGACACTGCTCCGACGCTGCTGCCTTTTCACTGCTAGTATTTGCTAGGTTAGCCCATCCAAACCAATTAAAGGTGCTCAAAGCTACAATTTAGGCTTTCTATTGGCACAGTGATACCTAACTGGGTGCTCCAGATAGCAAAAGCTAGTCCAGAACATTGTCTTTTATCTATCTGTATGAAGACAATCTCTCTACTGAAGTGCCATGCCAATCAGCCTCCTTGTGGTTTTACCACAAATTGCTGTACTCCAGCGCTCATCCACCATTGTACCACTGAATTCTACTGGTGTTCCACCTGCTGCACTAATATCTCAGGGTGACTTTCAACTATGAGGCTTCTATTGTCCTCTTCTAAATGGTCTATAAACACACCTCTAGCTGAGGGATCAAGACCACAAGAAAACATACTCTGCAGGAACAATCAAAAGCAAACCACCAGAAGTAAGCTCCCTGGAGCAGAGGGCAGTTTTCTTGGCAGTAGCTGATACTTAGAACAGAATGCTCTAGAAGTGCTAAGTACAACTATCGCTTTCAAGAGAAAACTCAACACCAGCTTCCTTAAACTAACTTCCCTACAGTAACAAACAAGAAAATTAAGACTAACTGAAAAGACACAGCTTACACAGGTAGAAGGAAAAAAGTAATTCCTGCACTTCCTATAGAATGAAACAAGAGTGTTCGCTCTACACACCATTCGTGTTCAAAGAAGGGACATTCAGCTGTTACAGTGATGAAAGCTCAGCAAATACCTAAACAGCCAAGGCAGTTTTACTGTATTTGGCACCTGGCCCTCTCCATGAGAAGTAGAAGGCTTTTATCCTCCTTCTGCCAAACATTTGGCAAATCATAAATTCTCACTTGCTTCTGGAAGACCACAGTAGTTCAGAGCATGAAAAAAGTGATTTATCATAAGCAATCCATAGCAGAAGGTCTTCAGAAGCGGGCACACTTCACCAGACAAGCAGTGTGGTATTAAAAGCAAAACAAAAAAAAAAAGTCTAAACTGGAAAAAGGAGATCTTAGTCCTTATATAGTTTTTATTCTCATGTGTATACTAATTTACATCAGACCCTGCATTCAATTTGTCCGTCCAAATCCTTCCTTTGTAACAATTGCAAGCGTACACTTTCAAACACTCTGCACACAGTGCTATTAGAATGACAAATAGAAAACTTCCTGAGGCTTATGCCTTTTCTCTTTTAAAGCATTGATTGTAACTATACATAAGCAAGTTTATACAATTTTAGGAAAGTCTTGAATCAGCTGCTTTTGTCAAAGGACAACAGTATTATCCAGGCATTGAAGTTGTACGCATTTTCAACAGGCTCTTCCTTGGAGCAAAGTAACAACTTCCTTATAAAAGTAGAAAGGTTGACTAGGCAGGTCTGAGAAGAAAAGATGGATATGCAGGGGAACAGCTAGGAATCCAGTGGGAAAAAAAAAATGCTAACACGTTACGTAAGTACATATGTGAAAACAAGAAGAAATTTCTAAATTCCATCAATATTAAAGCCAGAAGTTACATTCCTGCAATTCTGGAAAGAAACTAAATAAAACATCTTGAGAAATTCAGGAGACGTTTTCTACTTTTTATACACACATTATCTAATAATTTTTTGCTTGGTGAGTAACACTGCAGCTTAATGTGACAACTGCAATTAAAAATAAATATCTTCTTATATAATTCTTCTCCCACAGAATTTAGCAGCAAGTAGGCTTCCCGTCAGATGCAGGGAGCGGAGGGGGGGGGGCGACGGGACAAAACAAAAACAAAAACAAACATGTAAGTTATTTTTGCCTTAGTTATTACAAATACATTTTTTAGGAACAAAGACTCTCATCACAGCCTAAGTGTTTGAGTACTGCTGTGATGAACTCAACACACATGCTTCAACAGAACCGGTGGGTTTCAGCTGGTTTTAGTTTAATGCTCGTCTTTTCTAATACTACCATTATCTGAATACTAACACTAATACTAACAACATCTGAAACATAGCGTTTCTCATATTTTCACTCTAACATTTTACTAACCAGTAAACAAATACTGTAATATCCTATACTGCTTCTTTCATTAACTTAGTATCAACACTGATCATCTCAGAAACTGTTCTTAATATAAAAAAGAATCCTTTACCATGATGTGGTATATTGCCCCACAAATGAGTGAGCTAAAGTAAGATCACAACAGATTTTTGTTGATGTATTTTTTCAAAACAACAATTTAAACATTTCTAGTGAGGTAATAAAACACGGATTGAAATAATTCATTTTGCTATCAGCACTGCTTAAAAAACTGTACTACAATTATTTTTAAGCTGGGAAAAAAGAACATATATATATAGAGGGGGGGGGGTAATCTTGGTATGAACTTCCAGCACAGCAACAGCGCAGGCACTTTTCACCTCAACACAGCTTGGTAAACTGAATCACAGGCTCACTGCATACACGTGCATACAAAGGACAAGGTATTATCTCAGCTAGATATAAAGCAGTAAAAATTACAGTGCCATATCTCCGGTGGAATTTTACACAGAGATAGCTATCCTAATGCTGAGACAGGAACAATAAAACTTTTATACAAAGCCTATCTATGGCAAGTCGTTTAATACTTGTGTCCTTTTAGTCTCCTAGAAGCACCGAGGTGTCAGAGGAGCTTATGCTTGTCCTACTTTGTTTTATACTGACATGTTTGTATCAGGAAATGATCATGTGCTTTAGGTGCTAGCCCCACCTGTACACCTCTGTAACAGTTCACAGGCACTATATGTAGTACAATGTGCACCTCACTATAACTTTCTTTCTCTTCACTCCCACTACTGTTGCAACTTGCTAAGGAAAGTCGATTCTCTGGCGGTTTTGTGCCTGTCATTTAATGCAATGTTTTTGAAACGCGGACTAGGAATCACTGAACTAGAGACAACAGACAAAGAAGGAGAAATACTAATACACCCCCGGGCATGAGAGGCAAAAGTAAAAGCGCACGCCTGGGTTCGGATGCCGTGACGGAGAATGCAGTTGGAGGGCAGACAGCACAAATGAACCAAGTTGGCCGAAAAGCAGACAGGAAGCAAAACAGTTTGGGAAATGCTGCCTTATTTACAAACACTCCCACTAGGCGATGAGATATTCATGGGCAAGCAAAGGAAAACAGCAATCTTCACCACGATATTAAATGACTGGGCTTTCTTTTTTTTTTTTTTTTAAAATTTTTCACATATCATGCAAGCATCTGATAAAGACTGAAAAAAGGGATTGTTGCCATCCTTTTGCTCTGTAAAAATCTTGGTACAGAGTCTAGAGCAGCAGGACTCCTCGTTATGGACCAAGTCCAAAAGCACAGTGATAACACAAATTAAAATTGATACTTTTTCCAAAAGAGTCACCAGAACTACTCTGTTATCAGAAACAGCAATTCAAAGTAATGCAATTACTTAATATCATAGCTTCCAGAGTTAACCCTCTTCAAAAGCTTTCACAATTCCTCATATATTGCATCAAATTATTCAATAAACCACATTAAATTTTTCAAAGCACATGTTTAAGCTTCTGTTTTTAATAGCCTCTCTGTACCTACAACTCAACTTTTTAATATATAAATAGTTGTACAGAATGTGTGCAGATAACCTAAACAAAACATTAGGACATTTTTCAGGGCAGTGGGGGAGAATGCATAAAAGAAAGGAAAGGCCTTCCTGCCAGTTGCATCAGCATTAGATCAACTGAAGTTAAGAGAGCCTACCCACAGACTACAGGAATTGCATGTCGCATAACCAACCTGACAACAACTTGTATAATACATGTCTCTGCTCTCACTTTTGTTTATCTGTATGTTGTTTCTAAATCTCTAGTCTCAAATTGAAAAAAAAAAAAAAAAAAAAAGAGTCAGGAGTAAAAGGTTGTTAGGAAGCAAATTAAAAAATACAAATACATTCTAAGCGCAAAGTATCTTTGAATATCAAACAAAACAATCACATAATCAGAACTTTTTTAACTCCTGAAAGACTCATGGAATGAACACACACACACACAGAGCATGATCTATTCCAACTCATCTCCAATACACAGTAATTCACCGCACCATTTTTTCTGGCAGTGTAATACATTACATCTTTACTAGAAAGCAACAGATCAGGAAAACACCAGCTTACTATCTAAATCCCTCCACTGACCCCCTTTCCATCAGCTGCCTCATGACCAAGATTATTTTTTCTGCTTTTGAGGTTCTACAGAAGTGCTTCTGCCTGTGTTTATCACCCCACCCTCACTTACCATTTGTCCACTTTTCCCGCAGCAGTCTAAATTTGCTTCTAGGTGCTTCCTTACACATGGAACTCTTTCTGAGCTGGTCCCCAAGGTCACTATTCTCTGGGCATTCAAATCCTTCCTGAAGGCCCACTCCTACAGTGATACCTACAAAAAATCAGTTATCTAATACCTGCTAGATAAAAACTAAATGGGGATGTTCTGTATCTTAAAAAACATTATCAAAACTTCAAATTATTAAGATAAAGCATAGAGAGTTTGCTCATATAATGTAACTATCCCACACACATACTTCTTTTAATCTTTGCCTTTGAAGCAGAAAAACAATTACAACAGTAATAGTGCTTTCTTTACATTTTTCAATACTCAACACAGTGTGGTACCCTACCATAAACAAATAATTACCAGTACTCCACAGGTATCTGCAATTCCTGTGGAATATCTGGACTTTGAATGAGTTCCCACACAATAAGGAAAACTCACAAAGTATATAAACAGATACAATAAGTTTCAAAGCCAACTAATAGCATGGGGGTTTCTGAAAGTTTCATAAGCTAAAACTGCTCCTCAAAGTCCCATATAACTTTGCAGATTGACAAATTTTTCCTTCCCTCCTTTTTTTTTTTTTCCATTAGCTCCCCCCAGTAAATTTTCTCCCCATTTCATTTTCACAAGAAACACATAAAAGCAGAAAGAAAATCCATGTCTATAATTTCCTGATTTCTGGAGTTGACATATGAGACAAAAAGTGATTAAGTGAAATCAGTAATTTTCATTTTCTGCCATGCATCTCTAACTGGTTATTGTTTTTAGTCGTCAATTCTCAATTGTCTCTAACCATCTCCAAATGTCCCAAACGTCTCTTCAATTCTCAGAATTGTCTCCCTATTTCTTAAAAATATTCAGAGCAAAATAAGATGAAAATTGTATCATCTATCAACTCCTGGAAAAGGCATCAGGACAACTAGAAGGGAAAACATCTCTCTAAAAAGAATACCAAGGTATACAACAACTAATACAGTATCACTTGCAAAAAGTACAAACAGGTTTGGAAAAGGAATTCTCAGCCATACACCTTTACCATGATACCTATTTTTCTGTATACAAGCAAAGAAGAAACAAATCCAGGGAAAAGTGACCCATTTTTGACATACTGCAACTACATTTATATTTAAAAGTTTGAGATAACTGTCTGTTTCTAAATACTTCAAGCTGTAAATACTGAAATGCTACTAAAGAAAAACCCATATTTAGAATAATCCTGACCATTGTTTCATTGCATTAAGAACTGTAATCCAACAGATTACCTTTAGTGTCTGTTTTGCTGAATAGCTTATCTTTTCATTTTTTCTATATCCATTGCTTCATTTTCTTTAAAAAGGAATAGATTGGTAAAGAATTAAACACCTTTTAAAAAGCATAAAATATACAAATGTATAGCCTAGAGTATTTATGGATTTCACAAAACCTAAGCTGTAATGCTCACAAAGCTAACCACGAAGCGATTGCATACAGAGTTGCTGCAGCTGTGGCCACAATCCACTACGTAACATGCAGGTTGCACGCTGTGAAAACAGCTATAATGCTTTTATTTGCTCAACCCAATGCAACCCAGGCCTTGATGCTCCTTTCTACCTTCTCATGGACTGGCAACAAAGTCTATTCACAGACCGGCTTTCTCAGCAACCGTGGAGAAACACAGAGTGAGGCTGCTTGGGGAAGCATCGTGGGCGCTTCAGGGAAACACAGGCTGCATTTCAACTACAGGTTTCCTAGGAGGACTCGGCGAAAGGCTTTCTGGTAGAGAACCAGATGAAAGGGTCTCAGGAGGTAGAGGGTGAGCACACCTCTGGCCAGGGCACCTGGGCCAGCAGCAGCACCGCTGCCGTGGCCAGCTCCTCGGACGCGGCTCCCGGGGCAGCAGCGCCCACCCACTGCTGCCGCTGCCGCCGCCGGGCCCCGGGGGCACCGGGAGCTCCCTGCTCAGCGCCTCCGGGAGAAGATGAAATAACGAGCGCTATGTACCACATACTTTATGGCAAAAAAGCAGAGTGGAAGTCAGCAAATGCTTAGAGCTGTACCTCAGCTAGTCCCTATTAATATAAAATAGGATGTCGACATGCAAAAAGAATATTACATTTGCTAAACTACTCAAAAGCTAACAAATACAATCGCAGTTACCCGTGCAACCTTAACTTGTCCAACTTACATATAGACACGATACATTTTAACACCGAATGGCATTTCTGTCGAGACCCTGCCTCAAGCAGCGTCAAGAAGGGATAGTGCCCTGGGAAGGAGCCAGAAGCGTGCAGCACAGCCCATCTGCTTCTTACAGAAGTTGGAAAGTGTCAAAGAGAACAGAAAGCAGACACAAGAGGAGAGTTTTTTCATGCTATTATGCCCCCTACCCATCCTTACCTAGACTATGCCTTAAAATCCTGCTAATCAGATCTTCCCCCCTAAATACCAAGCAACAGTGATTTCCCCACCCCTGCTCTTTCTACAGCCTTCTCCGATTAGGTACTGCTGCTCACTGGGCTGACACATGGGACACACATATATTAGAAAAGCACCATGTACAGGTTTTGGCAGCTAACAAATCTGGGAGAAACTTTGTTCTATTTTTCTCCTTCCCTTTTTTTTTTTTTTTGTCACAGAGGCCCTACGTGAAAAGGATTATTTTATTTATTTATCAAACTTTAGACAGGTAATACCAACTACATTTCCTATTTTGTAGGCAGTCAGCTAGCCACCTTAGGCCACGCAGGTGAAACCACACAGAAGGCTGAGCACTCACAGCTCCAAGGGAAGAAGCAGGAACCATACTTTGAACACATATGCTCCAAATGTCAAGTAGTTTGGGGGTGATGGGCAGCAGGGGTAGCTTCTGAGAGCGGGCAGAGCTCATTGGCATGGTTAGTCGCATCCCCCAAGAACATAAAAAGCCACACAGCCAGGCCGAAGCCACATTTAGCCCGCTACCTCATCCCTGACACCGGACAGCAGCGGATATGTGGACATAAGCATGAGGCAAGGATAAAGCAGGATTTCCCAGTAGGCTCTCAGCCATATGTAGGGGAAGATGAGTCGGATTCAGAGATGATTTTTTCACATTTAATAATCTTGAGCAGAGCTTTCTTCCAAGAATATCTGATCACTTTTGGAATCCCTGTCAGATGTTAGTATCCAAAACATCTATGGCACAGAATAGCTTAACCACACGTCATGTGCAAGAAACTTCTCCTCATTAGCTCTGAGGAAGTCACTTGCTCAGTCCACTTCATGCCCTCATACTGAAATACTTCTGCACTGGAGTATTTCTTGTATTTTCACTGTTCATCTTCTCCTTATCACTCAACTTTCCTATCACCTATATTGTGAAAATAAGTCAGTATTGGCGGAGCCTTTGTGATTACCACAGGAAAAACCTACAAGTAAATTAATAATCCCGTACTCAAAGCAGGATTAGAGTAACGCACATGTTAGAATGAGGCACTGACCCACTTTTAACAATAAATAGGACTACACAGTTAATTAGTCAATGAGCATTATCTGCTTTGTGCTCTGAATGAGGCTGAGGTCCAGTGAGGAAGGAGAAAGAGGAGGCGGCATCCACAGCCACGTAACTAAAGAGTACCAAATACTTTTAAACTAGGGAAGACAGTCGGTGAGGCTGTACAGGGACGTGATTTTTGGCAATTCCCAATTTCATCATCTTAACCTCAGAACTTTATTATTTAATACAACTTTGTGTATTACATCCTACATGCATAGAAATAAAACTTTCATTCCATCCATTTGGAAATCATATTGTTAACAGCACAGGTCATCAGCAAGGTAAGGATTTTTGACATTAGTTTGTCAGTATCTATACAGATCAGCTTCAGATTTTGAACAACTATTTTCCTTGCTTGTTTCACAAACATATACCAAAGCAAGGACACTTAGAAGTGAGATCAGGCGCACTCCCTGGCTCTTCAACTTTAATTTCTCTCTCCTTCCTTTCCTTACTCTTTTTTCCTAGTTAGTCTCCTTCCTGTAAGATCTTCTTCTACCAGTCCAAGCTTTTGCCTCCTTTAAAACTTCAAGCAAGGTACATTCCCAGCAGGTAATCACTGATAACACCGGAGTGGGTTTGTCCATTCTTGGTGCCCTCACTCCTCACAATGGGTGCAACCGCAGAGAGCTCACGTGGTTTAAAACCTGACACATTCAACAGAAGCCAGTTTTTCAAATAATTTAACTCTTAGCAGTATCAGCCTCTGATTTAGGGTTTGGGAAGATTTTGGAACTCTTTCTTACAAGAACAGCCTCTATATAGGAGCTTTTACCCCCAAGCCAAATTATGTACCCTCTCCTCAAACCTGAATTCCCTAGTTCAACAGATTTTAGTAATTTCCTTTTGCATAGGGAAAAAGTGCCTAAGTCTGTCCAAATAGAAAAATGAACAAAGACTGACTTATTGCTGCTGCATCTCTCCAAGACATTTCTACCTGAAAAAAAAAAAAGGCAGACAAGAAAGACTTCAGCTTGAACAGCTGAAGTTTGACATGATCAAACGATGATCAAAATCTGAAAACAGTGTCTTTTAATAGAAAGCATTAAGCAATTTTATAATATAGGCTCCTCCTGGAAGGGTAGACATGACACTGCTGTGTTAATGTAAGACACTGACAAGCTACCAACTACAGAGATAATACTGCTTACTGGCACAAGCTCACCACTCCTGGCAAAATAGCAGTTGCAGATTCCTGAAACACACATCACTAAAAACCTACATATGGGATGTTCAGCATGGTTGCATCTTAATTTCAGAAAAAATATGGTTGTGACCATTTAGCAGTTGAGTCATTTAATGTAAACAAATACCAGGTTTATGACAGAAATCAATAATGCAACCAAGCTTAATAGACTCATTTGAAGGGGCATGACTTTTCTGAAGGAGCATCTTTTCCTAGCTGCCAAGTGCTGCTTTACCTCCAAAAGGAATGGTTATTAAAATCAGTTTGCTGCAAACACCATCAAACTACTGGACCGCACATTGGGAAGATGCGTAACCGACCAGTAACAGCAATGCTGCTCTGCATGGCATATACAGGCAATCTGAACTCTCACCATTTGAGAGGGGGCTGCATATGAAGGCTGAAAAAGCCTTGAGGGGTGGGGTGGGGGGGGGACAGAAACTATTTCTGCTCACAGTAGCAGATAATACAGATATAGGTAGTTGTTTTTA
>KZ505706.1:1158901-1213865 GCA_002844005.1 Limosa lapponica baueri | reverse complement strand
GGCAACCGCCCCGCCGCCGCCGCCGGGGTCGGCACCATGGGGAAGGAGGGCGGGCGGGAGGGGGCGGGGAGGGGGAAGGGGCGCGGGAACCGCCGTCACCCCGGGCTCCGGCCCCGGCTCCGGAAGGAGGAGGAGGGGGCGACTCGGCGCCTCTTAAAGGGGCCGCGCGGCCCGCGGCGGGGGCGGCGGCGCCTCCTCAGTGGTCCCGGCGCTCGGGGTTGTTTATGCCATTTTCCTCTTCCTGAGCGGCCGGGCGGGCGCGCCTGCGCCGGCGCGGGGCATCATGGGTAGCGCCGCCGGGCCGGGCCCGACCGAGCCGCCCCGCTCGGGGCTGAGGAGGAGGAGGAGGAAGCCTTAGACGGCGCCAAACACGGTGTCCGGCGGGGCGAGGGAGGCCGGGGGCCGGCGCGGAGCGGGCCGAATGTCCAGCCGGCTTGGCGGCGTGCGGGCGGACGTTAGTTAAGCGTCCGGCGCGGCGACAGGCAGCTGTTAACGGCTGTCTCGACGGGGCGAACGGCAGGTGCGGGTGACGCCCCCGCCGCCCGGCCCTCCCCTCCCCGCGGAGGGGGTGGGGGGGTCAGAGCCCGGTCCCGGGGCCGCTCGGCTCCTGTGCTGTCAGGCTCTTGCCTCTTCCCCCTCCCGGGGCGGGGAGCTCAGGCCACCGGCGCTCCCAGCAGCCTCTCAACCGATTTCCGCCCCCCCCCCCGAAAAAGTCAGGTACCTCCTTGCTGCTGGAAGACCCAGGGCAGCCCTCCGCTGTTCCCTGCCTGCTGGGTGATAACCCAGCCTGAGGGATTCTCCCTCTCCAGGAGTCGAATCGGCGGGCTCGCCGTTTTTAAGGGGATGTTTGAAGTGTTTTTCCCTTGAGCGTGAAGGATTTTATGTGAATTTTCAGTGACTCACTTGCTGAGCTATTCAAGATCTTACTTTATTTTTTTCCTCAACCAAGTTGTTGGCATAGCTTGTGGTGCACTCACTGAAATGATGTATATAGTGGGAAAACCATCATATGTTAAAAGCAGGCTTGACATTATTTTGGTAAGAAAAAGATTTACTGTAGAATTAAGATTGCTTTTTGTCTATCGTAGTCTTCTCTCTTACTAAAAGCAAAAAGAAAATCGGGGCCTGCTTCCAAGATGCTTTGACAGTTTGTGCAACAAGAAATTTAAAAAAATAATGACTGAGCTTTTAAATGTCACTTTGGAACAAATCAAAGTCTTTCTTCCTCAGATAAAGTCTTTAAAGACTTCAAGAAGTAAGCATGCCTTGAGCTGAAATCTCAAGGTCAACACTTTTGCAGTCGGAAGCATGGCTTCTCCAAGATTATGAACCAGCTGAAGAACAAAGGTAGTTGCTCTGCAAAAAAAAAGGTTGGACAGAAAACTAAAGAAGAGCAAGAATACGAGAATCAGGACTCAAGTTCTAGCCTGCTATCCCAAGAAAACAAGATGAAAGGTATTATCTCTGGCATTCCCAAACAATTTTCAGCCTTTTGCTTCCTTTCAGCTGGCTGGTGAAGAGCTCAGTTTCTGTGTTCCTGCAAGCTTAGAAAAGTAGGCAAAAGGGTGGAAATGCCCTGTTGTTTTTTCCATTAAAATCTCCAGGTTGGAGCTCAGGCACAAACTGCAGGAGATTTCGCAGGGAAGCCCTCATAAATGCCTCGACCATTGGAAATGTTTCAGTCTCGACCTATGCCTTCTTAGATAACCACAATCCATTTAGTTCATGCATCAGAGATAGTCCCAGCTGCTTTAGCTGAAGTCCCCACAGCACTACTTAGCTGTGTGTCACTCAGCCCCCTGGCATTAGTGTTACGGGAGCACATTGTTTTCTGTCCCTTTACCCTGCTCATCTGTGCCCTGGGAAGATGCCAGCGCAGGGCAGAGGTCTTGAGCAGATGGGGCCTTTGGGGTGCATGGTCTCATAGAAGGGAAAGGGAGGTGGAAGATGTTGTGTTGAGGCAATACCGGGTGGGAGGACAGAGGGGAGCCCCACATCATCTGCTGAAGCCCTGTTACAGCAGTCTGTTTATCACCTCTCATTCCAGAGTTTATGTCCCCTGGAAAAACATTCCCTTCCCTCCAGAAAGGTCAGACTGAATAGCCAAGTTATACGTATGTGTGAGGAGGTTGGAAGGGACCACAGAAAGATGTTAATAAAGGGAGAAGAAAAATCTGAGCTTTCACCCAGAGCTTTCCCAAGCCCTGTGGATCTTTTATCCAGAGCTTTAGTACTGTGGATTTAATGGTATCAAGTTATCTTACTGATACATGTAGGGAAATACCTTTTCTGGGTAAACTGGTTGAACATGAAATTAATTCTTCCAAGCAAAGACTTCAATTGTGTAACCACTCCCATCGCTGAAGTGTATTCTAACCAGTGTTTTCAACTTTGTGACTCTGCTTTTCCCACAGCTCTTTTGCTGATCCATGCATATGTCTAATATTACATGTACACAGCGGGGTTGGGAACAAGGACACAAATGGGCTTGTATATACATGACCCACATTTTTTCTGCCTGCATGCTGCAGCTCGGGTTGAAAACATTCCTGCTGGATGGGGGAAGAGCTGAGATAGCGGACTGGGCAGTGGCACGTGATCCTGCCAGCCAGAGTGCCCATATTGCAATGAGAACATAGCAATAGTGGAATGGTGCCAAGGGTGCTTAGGTTCTCCCTCACCGAAGTCAGTGTAAGCCCTGTACCTGAGCCACTGAGTACCAAACCAGCTTGGAAGCATCCCTCATCTTCTCTACATTCTCTTGTCCAGCAGAGCAGAGCCAATAATGGGAAGAGGCTCAAGATGGCATGAGCTTCTTTTTGTGGCTCTGGCAAGCTCTCGCTTCTCCTGTCTCTTCAGTTCTGCTAAGTGTACATAAGGGCTTGGCCTGAAGATTTGACTTGCAGCTACTGAGTGTCCATATGGGAGCCTGACACTTTCTTATTAATCATAACCATGTGTTCCTCTCCAGATTTTTGTTTCCATTGCCTGTTCCTGCTGGTCAGGCAGAGCACTGAGGAGTCCTGCTGGCCACTCGCTTTCTGCTTGAACTTGCTCTGCTGCCTTGTGCAGTGCACAGAGATTTAGTGGGCATTCCTGCAGAGTAGTGACTGATGATGTTATCTTTTTTTTTTTTTTTTTTCCCCCACAACAAGATCCCCTGATAATTGAACCTATATGGAGTGTGCTGCTGCCCCTCTCCTGGGCCCATACCCAGATTTACTTTGCATGAGATTCAGGGAGCAAGACAAAGGAGAAACACATAGATGCCCCTGGGTCTTGTCCCACTTTGTAGTCAAGTCATAACCGTGGTGTGCTTTTCGGCCCAGAAATGGGGAAATACTCCTGTATGCATGCATGCAGCCGTAGCCAAGTGACAGAGTTTTTATGAGCTCTTACGGAAAGGCAGAACCAAACATTATGAGATGAAAAAATGGGGGGGGGGGGGGGGGGGAGATGAAAAATGGTGGGGGGGGGGGGCGAGGAGGAGAAAAAAGGAAATCCTTGAGAAGGAGAGCCCTGCCAAGAGCTCTTTCCTCCAGCCAAATCAGGTCGCAAGTGCCAAATAGCTCTCCCCTAACATTTGAACCAGTGTTGAGAAAGCCATGTGTGCTATTGAGAGTGACAGTTTCTCTTTGTGTTGACCTAAAATTAACATGTTTAGTAAATCAAGTGGAAACAGATCCTGAAGTGCAGGCTGGCATCAGATAATGTGAATGAATAGCAATAGTTTTTGAAGGATAGAGTTATTGTAGCTGTGATTTTTAAGGCATAGGCAAGACGAGTTCTATAGGTAGGAATCTTGTTAAACTAACCAAGTAGTTGGAAGAAGTAATGCCTGAACTCTTCTTTTTTTCAACAGTACCAGTTGGTCTATTAAGAGATAATATCTCTACTTACAAAACTGGCCTTGCTTAATATTATTGAAACAGATCAAAGGAAATACTTCTAAAAATTTTTTTTCACATAATCTGAATTTAAAGTCTATCATTATAGTATATCATTAAGAAAAAAAATGAGCAAGATTTACAAAAATATAAGCATGATCAGAGTCATATTAGACAAGAATTTAGCATTTGTTCATTTGTTGAAGGAAGAGTAATAAACCCTGATAATTCAGGATGTACACCCACTGCTGTCTGAAGTCTAAGGGAAATTGCCAGTCTTGAGGAGATTATCCCACAAAATTAGGGGTTTTTTTAATCTTCCTTTGAAGTGTTTGAGAATGACTAATATGGGAGTCAGGATATTGGATTGAATGGACCAAGCTGCTGTGGCAATACCCATGGGTCCCTAACTAGGCAGTTGTCTTTAGTAACAGTATCTGGAATAAAACAAATGTTGCTCCTAACTGGACTCCCATTCACATGCAAAAAGACATTCATTCCGACTCGGTGAAGTTTTGAATTCAAATCAAGTAGCAAGTCAGGAGTTGACCCTGAAGTGCTCCAGCTAACACCTACGTTAATAATGTATGCTAACACCTACATTAATAATGTATGGAGGGGAGGTATAGCTCTAGGCTAGAGTTCATATTCGTACAAGCACTAAAATGTAAGTTTAGTCTCACTGTCCTGGTAATCCAGTCATATGCTTTAGCTAGAGAGTTTCTTACCGTGTGGCTACTCCCACTGCAGCTGGCTTTATGTAACTGTTGGAGTGAAAGCCAACCATGATGTGACATAACTTGGATAAAATACTTGGTAACAGAGGCCACTCTCCCATAGGGGCAAAAAACCTTTGCTCGCTCAGAAGAATGCTTTACTGTCATATACATGTGTATGACACATTTGTTGAACATCCTCCAATCCCAGTCCAAGATCTTTAGGAATAAGTTAAGATGCCAGATTTTATATATTTATTTTGGCTACATTCAGTAGATATGAACTGTCCTGGCTGATGGCATCTTTCACAGAAGCCTTTAAGATGGAAACATCACATGTACATTAAGACTTCTGATACCAGATCAGCTGAATCACCAGCAACAGATTCTCATACTTACGATTAAGAAAGTTAATGTTTGTTTCTCCTTGTCTGAACCACAGAAAAGGCAAAATATCTTCAGCGAAATCCCAGCAGCTTCCAGTGAATGCATCACAGAAGAGAAAACAAAGGACTTAGCTCACTTGCAAATTTTAAATCAAAGGACAAGCATCCATGTTTCAGTATATATATAAGTGTTTGGACAGGTCATCGCCTTGCCACCTGACTGCCCATGAAGAGTAGGTGACTGGAGTAGATTGCTGGTGGTTTCAGAACAGAGGCACAAACTGTCTACCCCCTGGTTTCTCAGGGCAAAACCTGTACGTAGATATGGTGTTGAAAAGGATACAAGAAAGTACAAGACAGACATGGACTTAATGGAGTGAGTCCAGTGAAGAGCCATGAGGATGATTAAGAGGTTGGAGTATCTGCCAATGTAAGGAGGGAATGAAAGGACTGGAACTGTTCAGCATGGAGAAGAGAAGGTGCAGGGGGATGTTACCAATGTGTATAAATAACTGATGGGGGAGACAAAAGAAGGCGGTGCCCAGTGACAGGCCCTTAGGCAATGGGTACAAACTGAAACACACGAGGTTCCCTCTGAACATCAGGAAACACTTTTTCACTGTGAGGATGGTTGAGCACTAAATAGATTGCCTGGAGAAGTCGTGGAGTCTCTATCCTTGGAGATATTTAAAACTCGACTGCATGTGGTCTGGAACAACCTGCACTAGCTTATTGTGCTTTTAGCACAGGGCTGGACCAGGCAATCTCCAGACGTGTCTTACAAACTTATCCATGCTGGGGCTGTGTAACAGTGAGGCTTGTGGAAAAAAAGGCAACCTGCCAGCCAGGAAAGCTTGTTGCCAGCATGGCATTTCCTTGTTTGCAATGATTTCTCTACGGCCTGTGGAATCCTATACTGCCTGTCCTGTTTTTTGCATCCTTGCAAATATGTCCCTCCCTAGTTTTCCTATCCTTTCAGCTCCTTCCTTTGCACTGCATCACATAGAAACTTGTCTTCAGCACCAGGGTGCAATGCTATTGCCTCAGTCTGTATTTCTAAGGCACTCTTGTGAGAGGTCATGCACTCATCTTCGCTAAAAATGCTGTGGCTTCTTTTATATATGATATGTCTGTCTAGTTCTGGTCCATCTATATTTTTATTTAATCTTCCCTAATGCAAAAGAAGCTGTTTACCAGGTATCAATGAAAAATAAAAAAATCTAGATATCATCTCTGGTAGGTTTATGAGAACACCTTACTGACATTGAATTTATTTGCTCAGGGCTTCTTTTTGTCCAGGTTCTGTACAATTGCAGAATGGATGCCTAGTCCCTAGCAAGTGAAAATAGGACAGCTGAATGAATAATAAAAATCCCCCAGCATATCCTGAGGGATCCTGGGGAAGATGCTCCAGTTTATCCCTTAGAACTGGATCCACTTTCTGCCTCTGCTGCAGTGCACGGAGGTGGAAGCTAGGGAGATCTGCCTGCCCCTCTGTGGTGTCCTGTCCTGGTATGAACCAGGCACCCTCCCTGGGGCAAGTTACTTCAGCCATGGGCCGGCTAGTCCACACTCTACACAGCAGTGACCAGGAGGCAAGGGGCGGCAAGTCCTGGAGTGCCACGCTCCGAGTGAGGTGACGAGTGGGGACAGACTGAGGGCAGACGGACCATGTCCCTAGAGGTTCGCATCTGAGGGTGTGCCTGGAGGCCTTTATTTTTATCCCCTAGACAAGTCATCTGCGAAACGACTTCAGAGCAGCTGTTGCTCGGTTTGAACCTTCCTGCAGACCGTGCTAGTTCCCTGTTCGCCCTTGAGTAAACACAGCCCCACACCGCAAACCCACTCCCCTGCCCAGTGGTGACAGCAGCAGGTCCTCCGTCACCAGCAGACCGAGCACTCACCCAGCGCGGGAAACCTCCCTCAGCCCACGACAACAGATGCGGCAGGGTATTCCCATGGCATCCCGCAAACTTCGTTTGGATTTTTTTTTTGAGCCTGCCTCTTCAGCTTGGCAGCGCCGCTTGCTCTTCCCCTCATCAATACCCAGAGAAATTACGCAGACTGCCAGTGCGTGAAAGCAGAAACTATAACTGCTTCGAAAATAAGAATTGAGGTGAGACAGCAAAAAGTCAGCTGCACCGAGTTTACCCGAGAAAATATGTTTTTGTAGAAGTGTGAGTGAAGGGCTAAAGAACCAGGCGAGGACTGAGCAGCTGGAGCGGAGGCAGCTGCTCGGCTTGGCGGAGACATCCTCTGACAGAAGGAAGACCCCCAGAGAGGCCCCTCTTCTCCCTGTCCCACAGCCGTTTCCTTCAGGCTCAGGTCTTGGGCCCTCACTTTTGAAGAAGTGGTTTCGCTGTGGGCAGTGACGTGCTCCCTTAAGGCACCACCTGCGCGGCTCCGTTTCACTCGCTGGGGCACTGCAGGGCATCGCCAGCCATGGCAGTGAGCGGGCCCTGTGGCCGCCCCACTGGAAGCCCATTTCAGCTGGCAGGTAAGGTCTCCTCGTGCTGCTCCTTGGACCCTTTCCTCTCCATCTCCCAGTCTCTCACTGCATCCTTTCACGTCTTTCCTTTCTTTTTTCTTTGGCTTCTTATCCATTCATTTTCTCCCATATCTCTTATTTTCTGCCCTACCTTTCTTCTCTCTTCTGGGGAAGCTCTTCTCCCTCCCATTACCCTACTCTCTCCCAGCCCAGCCTGGCCTTTGCTCTCACGGCACCTGATATATTTCATACTCAAGGCAAAAAGTATGTAAATGATTTTTTGTTTTCTTTTTCCTGATGTAAATGTGTTTCCTGGTGTTAATGCTGGCTTGACCTCATAACTTTAAACAATCTCTCTGCAATTTCCCAGATAAATAATCTGTGAATCAGATAGTTTGGTGGACTGAAACATAACAATGCATCTGTATCTTACTAGGTTTTGGTTTTGTTCTTCAATGATCTAAATAGAAGAGGCATAATATTAATATCTGGAAAGTGCCTTTGTTTTGTTTGAGTGAAGAGTTTTGGATTTTAAAGCTTGATTTCCTCTACTGAAAATCATCCCAACATTTTAACTGTTAAGAGAAAATGAAATAACACTCTCTTACACCTCAAATGCCTGGAACTATTTTTCTCTGGCTCTAAAATAAATGGCTTGTCCTGTCAAACATGATCTTGCTGATTCAAAATCCAGGACTGAAACAAAAAGAGAGTGTGTTTTTTTTCTGATTGACGCAGTCCTGATGCATACCTGGGAAAGTTATTTAACAATCTGCAGTCCGATTTCAGCTCCATATACAAGGATAATAATATTTACTTCAAAGAACAATTGTTAGATATTATTCATTCATGGTTGAAAGTCTACGTGAGCTATTTGAAAAGAAGGTGGAGTAAAAATGAAAATGAGTATTTTATGATCTACTGCTTTGCATGACTGCTGATACTACTGCTAAGCAAACCCTGTCAAAGAGGGATTTCTGTGTTTTCTTCTTGACTGAGCTTTGCTAGTCTTGCAGACTGCATAACAAGGTAAATAAAAATGATTAGCATCTGGGATATGATGGTGCCCAAAGGTGAGGGATAGACTTCAGCACAGCTCAGGGACAGTTCTGCAGAGAGAACGCAAAAGGTAGGGCAGCCCCAAGGTGTGATTGTCCTCCAGGAGGACTGGGGTTCTTTCGGTTGAGATATTATTTAGTCAAGGTGAGGTATATAGGGAGGCAGTGTTACTTCTTGTAAGGCCAGCTGATATGGGGGGAAAAAAGCAAATGCTTTTGGGCGTACAAACCAGCTAGGATTTGAAGCGTCAGAGGCATAGCTGACAGCAGAAATCCTGAGAACTGCTAGCTCCATGCACCTCTTTCTAGCAGGTCACTCTTTAAAAACAATTTTGATGTAAAAAATGTTAACCGTTTAATGAATTATATGTAATTTCTTTAAAATGCTTGTGTTCCCTTTTAGAATCTATCTGCTGTCTAGAGATAATATCTAGTAATAAGTTGTGCAGAGACACAGACAGTCTCCATATGATGAACCAGAATCATCAGAAACTGCAACACTTAACCAGCAAAGAAAAGCTAAACTATAATAACACCTAGACGAGAATCTCCACAATATCTGTAGACTTAAGGCACCAGGTCTGTCTTTAAATTACAGGCAAAAGTTGCAGAAAAGAAAAAGCACTTTGCCTGTGTTATTTGCTGGAAATAAATGTTCCCCGGCAACAAGGAATGTAATTCCAAGAACTTTAGAAAAAAAATATACAACACAATATATATGTAAATACAGCTATATGTATTAAAAGCAGTATTCCAATTCCTCATCTTCTGAACTTTTTCTGGTCATCCTAAGAAAGAGCTTGTGGTTAAAGAGAACATTATCTAATGTACAATTAAGCTTGCTGTAGTAGATGAGGTGGGAGGGTGGATGGGGCCTGGGAACTAAGGCAGTAGTATAGTTTCATGTTTTACAAATTGGAGAATTTTGTGATGAACAGAGACTTTCGGTGACCTTTCTCACCAGGGGAAGTTTTCCCTTAACAACTGCTCTTGCTCCCTTTATTTTTGTTGCACCCTCTCTTACTAAGATCTGTTCATGGGGTTACCCGCAGTTTCAGGGCACCCGAGAGAAATGAAGCTGTGAGACGCTGACTGAGGTCTCCCTGTGGCTGGCAAATGGGAGGAAATTTTATATGAGCAATGACTGCGAACTCAGGCCCTAACAAGCTCTGGATTAGATTGTGGTGTGCCTGATTGCACAAAAACTATAGGACAATACTGTTGAAAAACCCTTCACAGAACACATGGGTGTCCATTACATTCCTGTGGTGGAGACCCAGGAAAATATGAGATGGGCCAGCACGCTTCTGCTTTGTAAGGAGAACCCCAGAAATGCTTGAGACCCAGGAGTCTGCAGGATCTGTCCATCTCCCAGCAACACATGGGCTTCTCTCTGACAAACATTCCAGAGCAAGTTCAGGCGTTGAGCCGTGCCACTGGCAGGAAGGTGAAATCAATGAGCACCCCAGGGGGAATCAAGTTTGATCCTGACTACAGTCTCTTTCCCAAAACATGCAAAAACCTGGGTGCAAGCCGGCTGTGAATGCGGGATAAGGCCAGTACATGGTCTGCTTACCCAGAGAAACAGTCGTGCCTAGCAGAACATATTTTCATCGTCATCCATCTGCATGTATTTCATGGATCAGAAGACAAGGTATCACTTCTGATGTGAAGATTCCTGAAGGTGAAAGGATTGTGTGGGAGAAGGGTTGTTTTCCAAAGGAAGCAAATGCAACTTAACACTAATAGTGCTTTATTTCTTTTGAGGCTTGGCCCCACTTGCTTTTCCCTACTTTTTCTCCAGAAAATTCCTCAGGTTACCTGTATTTCAAGCTACTGAGAAGGTGAAAGATGCCAAGAGTGCAGCCCGACTGCCAGGGCCACCCCCATGTCTCTGCCCCACGGCGTGATGCTGTGTCTGCTCAGCGGCAGCAGGTTTGTCAGCAGAACAGAGCATCCTGTCCTTCTGCAGTATCCCCTTCAAGAGCCCTTCCTATAATGACCCCAAAATAATACAGCACAGGGCACCTCTTGTTCACAGGTTTCTGAAAATGCAGCTTTCAAAAGACCTAAAACTTCATGGCATAAACTCACCCACGTTTCAGATTCTGCTCTGTTAGCTGAGAAGCTGGTTTGGGTCATTGGGTTGAGTTAGGTTTTCTGAAAATCTTCATGGAGATGCTTGCTGTGAAAGGCATGGATGAAAAAGTTCAGAAAACAGCAGTGGAAATGAAATTGGAGAGTAAAACATTTGTGGAACAAAAATGGGGAAGAGCGGGAGGGGGTGACAGTAAGGCAGAAAGTAATTTTGGTTTTTTATAGTAGCACTAGAAAAGGACAAGAACTGTTTAATCCCAGTGATCACACACTTTTAAAAGGAAAACAGGGATCAAAAAAAAAACAGTTCAGCACCAACAAACAGCAGCATTTCTCAAACAGGCAGGAAGACCTTATGTCCCATATAGCTTAACCCTGTTGCTGTTAATAGAAATATTTTTTAAGAAGATGCCATAGAACTCTAAACTGAAACATGATGCAAAATGCTTCCTTAAAGAATTTGTAACCCTTTAAATGTAGATAATACCCTAAAAAATGCTCATGTGTTTGAAGGATAGACTCTTCTCCTCTATATTTCATGAGAAATAAGATGATAACAAAGCTAGACAGATAGCTGGATAAATGCTGTGGGCCTATTTCACATCCAAAGGAAGGAATAGCTCCCTAATTTTTCTAAGATGTTTCCTTAAAAACTGCTGAAAAAACTGAACAGGGTAAACAGGCAGAAAAGATAGCTTATCGCCTGGATATTTAGCTCTGTTACTGTTGTAAAAGTAAGACATTATTTACTCCTTTCTTTGTAGTCTAGGCTTAATTGTGTAGATAAGATTTCTAATGGATGAGATACAAGGGCTGGTTTGAAAAGTGTTTTATTGTTACAACGTGCTCTTTAAGGAGTATGTTGGATTTTATATTTGTACAACTGCTTAGGAATTGCAATTATTTTTTAACGCTGACCTCATAATGATACAAATAAGAACAACTAGGGGGTTTTTTTGTTCATTTTTACCAAATTTGGTACCAAATACCGATTACCATTTTTATCAAATACCTTGGATTAATTTTTAGCCTTTCATATTTTGTAGCAAAACTGGTCTCTCCCACTCTCCCTCTTTCTGTCCGTCTTTTCCCCATAGACAATTCAGGCCTTCTGTGTTCCCTCCTCACTCCCTTCACCAGGAAAGGAAGGACAATGTACCATAGTCAGTTGTGGAAACCATTGTTTTCATTTAAAAGGGAAGTTTTACAACACTGGGATGAAAAGTAGCATGATTTCATTATCTACCATCTTTTTTTTTTCATTTCTCTTTCCGGCACATCCTTTTCTCCTTGTTGATGAGATGCAAGGAATCTCATGCCTTTACCTTTAGGTACTTAAATAAAGTAGCCCTTGCTTGCAAGAAGTTAGTAATTCTACTGATGTCAGCAGAAGTGTTAGAGTGTGTCATCTAATGAGGCTGAAGTACTTAAACACAGAGCAGTTTAAAACAAAAAAAAATTAGTTAAAGCAAACTTACTTATGTGATTAGGTGAGATGAATCTGTTTGCATGACTTCAAGGTTGTCTATCTAGCTTTTTAATGGCACAAACATGCCATTTCCATGAGCAAACATCCTCTAGAGAACAGCCAAGAATAAGGACAGCTCAATGCCACTTTCTGGTTTGTGGGGGACCTCTGTGGTGGCATCACAGCAGCACTTCATTGCCCACAGAATTGTTCCTTTGCTCACAGAATCACGGAAAGCTTGAAATGGGAAGGGACCTCTAGGCGTCATCCAGTCCAACCTCCCTGCTCAAGCAGGGCCAGCTAGAGCCAGCTGTGCAGGACCCCTGCTTTTTAATATCATTGAGGGTGGAGACCACCACCTCTCTGGGCAAACTGTGTGAGTGCTCAGTCACCCACACGATGAAAAAGTTTGTGCCTGTTGCCTCTGGTTCCTGATATTGGACACCATTGAAAAGAGCCTGGCTCCATCCACCCTCTCTTCAGGTATCTATACACATTGGTGAGCCTTCTCTTCTGCAGGCTGAACAGTCCTAGCTTTCTCAGCCTTTCCTCATAGGAGAGGTGCTCCAGTCCCTTAATCATCTTTGTGGCCCTTGGCTGGACTTTCTCCAGTATGTCCCTGTCTTTCTCATGCTGAGGAGTCAATAACTGGACAGAGGACTTCAGGTGTGTCCTTGCCAGTTCTGAATAGAGGGGAAGGACCTCTACCTGCTGGCAAAACACCCAGGATACCATTGTTCACCATACTTAGTGGGGTAGAAAGGTCTGGGTGATGTGGGAGACAAGAAGCAGCTTCCTTGAGAGGACATAAGATGTGGGCAAGAAGCAGAAGAAGAACCAGCCACAATGTAGATTCTTCCTCAGAAAGGGGAAGGGTGCCATGGTAGCCTTTTCAGCCACTTTTCAGCCACTTCCTCAAAAGGGGTGTCCTCAGCAGACCCAGTTATTCATTGTAAACTGGATCACAAGTGGCTGGAATGGCACAAGCTGTGGGTAGGGCAGCAGGGATTTCAGTGAGCTCCCTGTGAGCACCAGCCTGAGCAGAGAAGTCACCATGAGATCACAGTGCAGGGGACCTCTGGAATGACTGTCATTCATTCAGCTAGTCCCATGCAAAGCAGATAAAATGAATACTAACAAGCAAAATAGCAGTTCAGCTGTTTGAGCAGTGCCTTTATCTCAGACTCACAGGGAAGGTAGATGGAGAGTTATCTTAGTGAAATGAAAGGCAAATAAGGGTTTGAATACAACCCTGCAGTCCTTCCTCACCCAAGCCCAGGTAAACAAAAAACAAGAGGCACAACAGAGAGATAAAATGGAGCTAAATGTCTTGCTTTAGCCTTCAGCATTTCCTTTGTGCTAAGGCAGAAATTCTTTTTTTTTTTTTTCCAGATAAAAAACATGAGTTATTGGCATAGACTGGGAACTCAAAAAGGTGATTTCAAAGCAAATCTATAAATTAAGGAGCGACACAATGCTAGGGCCAGTTTGCAACAGCTAAAGGGGTTGAGCTGCTCATAAATTTACACAATCCCTCACTAACAGCAACTCATTCCCAGAGGAACAGCAAGTCCCCTGTACTCAGGAGGGCAGGTATATGATTAGAAACTCTGAAAAATGATAGCAATATATAAAGAAGTCAAAGTGGATAGTTATTCATCCTGGCTTAAATGACTGCTGAAATCACAGTGTGAATCACAGAGCGTGATTTGACTATGAGTCTGCAATAAAGTCAATGGCAAAAGTAGTCAATATTTAGTATGTAATAGTATCATGTGAAGATATGCACTTCGTGTCATCGTTAGCTTATTTTTACTACATAAGGCACTGAAGCAAACATACCTGTAAGCAGTAAAAAAGCAGGAGTAGCTCTACTGACTCCCAGCTACCCGATCTGTTGGAGAAGGTTTTGTTTGATTTTCCGACAGAGGAGTGTAAAATACATCCCCAGTGCGATTCCTGATTAGAAACCTTCAGCCATCTCAATTATTCTGTCTTAAAATCTCTATGAAATTTATAAGCTGGCTGCAGTGAGCCATAGGCAGAGCTTCTGGCTGTCCTCCTCTAAGAAGAAAGGCACTAGCATTGAAAAGCATAATAGTATCCAAAAGATGAAGTTTGCTGAGCTCTGTGCCAAAAATATGGTTGGACCTAACAAGACAGAGAACAAATTCTTGGAAATGATGGCCAAGTCATTAGATACACAAAAAAAATGTGAAAGAGTAAATTCCTTGCAGCTGTTTTCATCTGGGACCTGAAAATGGAGGTTGAGAAAAAGATGAGGAAAATGAAAAATATAGAAAATTAATTCGTGGACAGAATCTTCCCCGCTGCACATGGCAAACTCTATTGGAGTAGGTGAGTCTTGGCAGTGATGTTCCTGAGGCAGATTGAGCAAACTTCTTTCTTTCTTTCTCATACATTGAAAGGATTCTTAGGCAGAGGCCATGTAGTTTTACTACAGAATCTGACATACAGTGAGTAAGTTATCAAACAGCAGAGCCCTTTGCTGGCACTTGCACTGGATGAATTAGAAATGCTTATTTGCTGTGACAAGTTCTGGTTGAATATGTCTTCAGAAGAAACACTTTTGAGACCAGTATAATAAATAGGGGCACAACCTACTTGAAGATGTTCTGCTGAGTAGGAAGTTTTTACTGTATATGCATGAGTTGTTCTTGTGCCAAAAATACCTTTTTAATTTTTTTTTTTTTTTCAAAATGATAGAACTGAGTCAGAAACCTATCTGAGCCATGCAGGAATGGCCATGGGGTTTCCCCGGAAAGGGTCCATATTTTTAAGCTTTCCATCTTTTAACAGAAAATCAGAAAATGTTTGCTGGAGACCCTGTGGAAGAAAAGAAGAAAAAAAAAAATCGGTTATCCGTCGTTAATGACTTAATTAATGTACGAACGAATTTACAAGGATTTCTTGTTTCTTTTATCATTTCCTAAGAATGAAAAAACGCCGGGAAGCTCCTTCGCGAGCGAGCGGGAGCCAAACTGGACGAGTTCGTTACCAGTTACCCTGCACTTCCCAGGGCCGAGCGTTGTCTCGGGCCGGCTCCGGAGGAGCAACGCACCGCGGGCAGGCGGCAGGGGTGCGCGGGGCTACGCGGGGCTGCGCGGAGCGGCAGCGCCCCCTGGCGGCCCCCGCCCGCCCCGCTCCCCGCCGGTGCGTTGTTGGCAGCTCTCGGTCCCTCTGCACCGAGGGCCCCGGGAGGAAACAGCCAGAGCCTGAGCCGCTTCAGGGGGTACAAATGGAGAGGGGGGAATCGTCGATCCAGGAGGAAAAATGATCCAGGTGGAGGGTTACAGGCAACGGCAAACAAAACTGGCAGGTGACAGTCGCATTCCAGAATGCTCTATAGTATCAGTGTTGTTTCTCATGATTAGTTTTTGGCTCAGTACACAGAACCTAATTAAGCACTTTCTGAAACCGCACGCCCTCCCCTGCTCCCCTCTTCTCACTGCTTTCCTGCGCAGTGATTCAAGCCTAGAGATTCTCAGTTCCTTTCCACTAAACCCTCCTGAATTGCTACCACACTCTTTTTTCATCTCAAATCTCGATCATGCTTGAACATGACTGTAAATAATTAAAGCAGTTCATGTGTTGTTTGTTGTAATTAACTGGTAAGACAAGATAAGTGACTGGTCCTGACCTAGAGATACCCCATCCAGTGTTACAACAACTAGTCACAATTAGCATGAGCTGTAACAGAGGCATCTTGTCACCCACCTTGCTTTTTTAAACCTTGTTCTAACATGGTTATACTTCTGCAACATGGAGCAACACCTCTGGCTCCATCATCATGTGAGAATAAATTCACAGGTTGCATTTTTTGGAAGCTGACAGTTATTTAAGCTGAAAGGGTGAAGACACCAAGGAAGGAAGGCATGCTAAAAGATGAGGAAGGAGAAAAGTTAAGTTCAATGGGAGGGGAATGAGATATGGGTAAAAGGTAGGCATTAATTTAAGATCAGTTCTTGCTGCATAGCCTGCCTCCCTCTGATTTTTGTCATATTTATGTGGAGTAAAATTCTCTCTTTAGGATCTGCCACTTTGGGGGTAATATTGAGAAAAAGGCAGCCACATGCAAGCCACATGCAAAGGTGTGGTTTTTTCAGAGTTAATGCCTGAGTATTAGGCTCATCCATGTCAGCAGTTTTACAGATTTTTTGTAATTTTTTGAAACCTTACGTTTCTGACAGCACATGACTGTGGGAGAACTAGAGATTTCCTGGGGAAAAAAAAAAAAGGGATTCTTCTCCTTTCCCTGATCATGAAGACAATTTTGGAAAGTTCATCTAGAGAGCCTCACCCAGAGAAAACAGTCAGAAGCCAAATAAGAAGTAAAAAATAGTTTGCTCTATTTCAGTCTCCTGAGCTGCAAAGCAGAGTGGAGGATTGTTATATGTCTAAGAAAGGCCTGGCTGCTATTTAAAATACTAAGCACCATGAGCTGAACACAAACACAAAATGCATCCCTTGGTGTGAAGAGAAAGGTTTTCTCTCCATCCTTCACAGTGCTCTGGTTCCTCAGCTATTCTCTTTCTGATAAATTCGGACTTTCAACATATTTTGGAGTGGCTTTCCCAGTTTTCCAAAGGCTACTTTAGTCATCCCTCATTTGAAAATAAAGTTTCATAAGCAGTTCCATTAGTCAGCCATCTGATAGCTGACTAGCTTAAACATAGCTTCTTGGTTTGATATCTCTCCAGTAGATTCGAGCCTTTCTTCTGTTACATCTGACAGAAGAACTGTTATATCTAAGCCCACTTTTTGACTTGTACAGGCATTTTCCCGTGTATGTGCCTACACATCTTGATGAAACCCTGACTCAGTTTATGGCAACTAGAGGTTTGTCTGACTTCAGTGAGAACAAGATTTCTCCTACTGCATTTATTTTTGTATAACCTATAAAAAGATAATGAAGATGGAAAGCAGGCATAAACAAACATTGTTCAGAGGCAGCAATTTATTTCCATTCCAGCTTCACTACAGTTCAGCAATACACAATATGATTATACACACTACATATCTGATACTCCTTACCCAGTGCGTTCAGTCTCTGCAGTTGCCACTTTGGGCTTTTGGGAGGATCACCGACTTGCAGACTGTAACAGCAGTCCCCCAGAACAGGCCAGCTAAAAGCTGAAAGATCAAGATGGTGAATCAGAGCATTGCCATTTTCCCAGTATTTCTTTTCTTGATTCTGCTTCTGCTGAAAGTTTTATTCATGCTCTCATTTTCTATGTTGTCAATGTAATGTATTTCTCAAAGACCTACACAAGTTTAGGCCACGCTGTCTCATCTCATGTAAATATTTCTGACTAGAACATCACTTGTTTTTTCTCACTGTAAAGCAGCTGGAATCATCTCAGGTTCAAAATATCCTTCCTTACCCTCAAAACCTTCCCGGATTTCACAAGAATAAAGGCAGAGGACAGCAGTGACATGCTGTAGCAGTTAACAGACAAAGAGCCCAAATTTTTCCTATACATGAGGGTGCCAGGGTGCTCACTACTCCCTCTTCCAGCATATACTCCCACATACTGTCCTTTACAGATGCAGTTCCAGTTCATCAGACACCTCGTTTGCATGTCGCGCACACAGTCTGGTTGCTACATCTGTTCTTAGCTGCAAATCTTTTCCCTGTTGGTGTTTAAATACATCTTTCCCTTTCTGACTGCGGCGTTAGGCATCCTGCTAACAAGTTGACCTGAGCGCAGTGGAGTAAAGCCAGGGATAAAGTGCTTCAGCTTGTATGATCAGAAGCTAAAACTATTTGCAGATCAGAAAGCTGAAGCAAGGGAATGCTCAACAGGCCAAATGAGCTGAACTTTTGAGGTTGTATTTTCAGGTGGTTTCAGCTGGTGCATCTTGGAAATCAGTGGACGTAGGTGGGTTTCCACCAGCTAAGCCCCTGGCTGTGAGCCTGTCAGATGGTCTCTAGTTTGAACAGGGTGAAAGGTAAAGTGGGCAACAAACAAACAAGTAGAGAAAGATGAGCAGAGAAGGACTTGGTGAAAGGCTACTGGGAGGGCTGGAAACCTGTCTTGCATCGACTGGGAGGAATTCAGGATGCTTGGTGTAGATTCCTGCCTTTCAGCTACCCTCTGGCCTCAAAAAGTGCCAACGTTATCTTTGTAGCCAATGGAAGGAGATACAGGTCTCCAAAAAGAAGTCCTATTCACCTTTCCTGGGGATCACAGACACACAGATGGGATTTTCCTCCGAGGTCTGCAAAAGCAGACCATTGCCTCTGTATACTGTGGAAAGGTGGGACCCTGAAAGAAGAGTATGTTAGAAACCTGAATGAGAACTCAGTCTTAATCCACATTTGCCAAGCGGGCAAGGTTGTCAAAGTGTTGCCAACTTAGATCTCAGGCAGCTCCAGAAGGCACAAAAGTCAAAGATGAGATGGCAGCAACTCTTACCCATTTCTTCCTTCTTCCAATTTTGCTCTTTCCATCACCTGCAGAAATAGTCTAATTACTTTTATACTTCAAGCACTTCATGATATATTTACCTTTTTCCTCCTTTCAACTCCGCACTTTGCTTTATGTTCCACTGTCTCAGGAGCTGAGGGGAAACAAAAAAACAAACAAACAAAAAAAAGAAACCAAGACCCAAGGGCAGAAATTCACCAGGTCGCCAGGAGAGAGATGTCATTTTATGATTCAGTGCTTATTTGTACTATTGAGAACTGGCTTTAGAGACTTGATGGAAATCAGACACGTTTCACCCAGCCAGTTGTGCAGTCTTACTTCTGTTTTTCTTGTTTATGTGCAGGGGTGGAGGCATGACTACTACATACCTCCTTGAAGGCTAAAATGTGACTTTTCAAGCTGCAGTCCCTACAGAAAAGCTCATATGAAGCATTTTGGAGAGATGATGCCTTTGAGGCACCAGAAGCTTTTCCCTACTGTTTCCTTATGCATAAGGAGAATGACATTTTCTCCTCCTGCCAGGGCTGGGAGCTGGGAAGTGAGCTACCCTGTCTGTAGAGGCTTCTGGTGCATGACAGAGCCAGGGAGGAGTGGAGGAGGGAGAGGGCAGAAGAAAGCCATGGGCTTACTCTTCCTTGCCTTCTGCTTTCTGCATCTTCTTTCCTCAAAAGAGTGGGAATTGCTACCATGTTTGCTTCCCAGAGGGGAAAGAGCATAAGACTGAGAATGGCAGCTCAAGGGAAGAAGCATCTAACCTGGCCCTGGCTTGCAAGCTGCTGGGGTGCACAAATCCATGTCAGGAAGGGTCAGGAGAGTCTCCAGTACGTCAGATCAAATACAGCCTGTCCTGGAGAGAAGCGAAAGGGAAGATTAGAGCCCGGGCCCTTGGGTGAGCTGAACATGGGCTCTAAAGGCAAGGGAGGGACTATTTTGCCATTGCTCTGTGCAGGAGTGAGTGGAGCTTGGGGAGCGTTTCCAACCTGGACATCTCCTTAGTGCCAATGGGAGGGACAGTGGATGACCATCCTCCAGCTCACGATGGGCAAATGCTTGCCTGTGGCTGCCGGGTTTGGTGCTGCAGGGCCCTTTCAGAGACAGGGATGCAGAAGTGAGCTGCAAGAGGGAGCCTGTGTTTTGTAATGTTTTCTAAAGGAGCCTCCATAACACATACAAGCTTTTGTCTTTAGGCATTTTCTGCAATATTATGGAACATACTTATAATGTGTGATGTATCTGTGCTTTTGAAAGGTTCCCTGAATAGTTCTTTCACTCATTTCCAATACACAAATGCAGAGTTTGCAAATGCACATGACATATCTCCATATTCCTTTTGCCTTCTTTTTTTAAAAGATGCAATCTGTCTACAGTTTCATTGCATTTATTTTTTTTAAAGTATTATACTTTTTTTAAAGCATCATTATATTATTAATGTGTCTCTGATGAGAGAGATAGACGTGATTACATTTGTTTTCTATTTCTGTTTTACAGTTCTTGTTCTGACAGCAGTTACTTTCACTTCTGCAATGGATCAAAATACATCTGAGATTACATGTGTGTTTATCAGCCAGAAGGATGAAGGTTCAGGAACACCAGAGGCATCGGTATCTCCTAAGGTAATCTAACAGACAACAAGTTGCTTATAAAATATTCCCGTCCACTCCAGAAATACCTTCCCAGAATCCTACAACACCCTAAACCTTTAGACTGTGGGGATGTCATGGTCAAACAGAGTTAGGCCAAATATGACTACAGAAGGTTAGAGGGAAATACTTTGAAACTGTAAATAGATAAGCACCAGTTTTCTATAAAACTGATTTTTTAATTGCTGCCTCGCATCAGCACACCTGAATATTGATGAATATTGCTGGAAATGTACCAATGTAAAAAACTATGTGGCCTTAAAAGGGGATTACCAAGGCCATGGTGTGAACTGGTGGCTTGCCACAGTGTGTGTGTGCCACGGCTGCTGGGACTGATGGGGAAGCTGCACCATCCTCTATACCCACCACCAAAGCCTGTAAGTCCCTGCCAGGTCTAAATCTTGACTGAGGACACCAAAGCTGTATAGGGAATCAAATACAATACATTTTTTTCTTCTCCTCTGACTTGAAATGGCAGAAGGCCAAGAAGAAGTGGTGTACATCTAGATTATAAAGCACCTGAGACTTGCAATTAACATATTACCTGAGAATTCTTTTTTCAAGATAGTCTTATGAAATCTTTTTAACTCCTGGACAAATAAATCGATAATTCAGATTAGAAAAAGAAGGTATACCAGTCAAGGCTGTGCTGTCCTTGTATCTGGCAAGGCAGAATATGGCTGTTACCTAGATACTTCTCAGACCAAGCAAAGGGAAAAAGAAGGAGCAAGGAATGAGAACCAACTGGCCAAGCACAGTATGGGGCAGAAGGTGCAATGAACTCCATCCTTTCATAAACTTACACCTGGTAAATTTCACCCACCAAAATAAGGGAGACATTTAGGGCTACTCTTCCGATGGAGCTATTTACTTGCCACCTTTTGCTGCAGCAGAGCTTAGAGACTCGTTTACCCATCGATGGCTTTCAGAATGACTGTGGAATATTCTCTTTCTGTTTGCAATTCTCCTTTAGCCGTATGCAATGGTGAGGAAATGAAAGGTGTGAAGGCGCCCAGCCCAAATATTTTCTACCTAGTAAAGCCCCCAAGTTACTGAGGAGCAGTCTAGCCAGTTGCTGCAATGACAAGCAGTGAGATGCTGAAAAAACACCCCATTCTGGTCCTGCCTTTGCCTTGAGGTCACAAACAGAAAGGTTGTATTATAGTTCTGTGTCTTCCTATGGTTCTACATGAAAGGAAACAAAACTGAGAGTAAAGAATAGCCTATATCACTAAAGGAAATTATTATGTTTCTGGCTAAAATTGTTCTGTGATGTCTTCCTAGAGAACAGAATTAACTATTTCAACAGGAATCCTATAGTGTTTCCTTGTGCAGTAGAAGTCAACATATTAATGAGTAAGTTTGACAGAAATGAAAAAGCCCACAAAAATAAACAAAATGAAGGTATGATGAAGGTGTTATTTCAATATAATTTGAATTCATATTTGTGCATTATGAGGCTTTATTAATTTACGAAAGCTTTTACAAATGAGCATCCCTTAAAATATTTAAATACAAAAAGGCAAATTAATCTAGTTGCTAATAAATACATAACAATCTGTCCCTTGCATTGCAGATTTCTGATGTTTTGGAAGATCTTGGGTGTTATTTGAATTCTCAAGGAACAGACAACTTCTATGAACCAACTAAAAATGTGGAAGTCAATGTGTTTGAAGATATTGAATTAAGAGTGATAATGAACATTTCAGAGATCATTTCATGCCTTTGGTTCTTTAAAGAGAGCGAAGATTGTAAACCTTCATTGGACTTGGAGAACCGGTAAGTCAATGGATGTACTGGATCAAAGACCCTTTAAGAGATCATTTCTTTTAGAATGCAAATGAAATATTTTCTGTGTCTGTGCTTGCGTTTAATTTCGTGTTATGCAATATCTTTTAAAATCTTCTAATCTTTCTTAACTGTTGTCACCCTGCAGCATGTTGCTGATTGTCATTTAGACACATATATGCATATGAACCTTAAAGTCAGAATAGTTTGAAACAAGCTTGTTCTTTCAATTTGGGTAGTATCGTGCATAGGTTTCTCAAGGGACTTTCTGACATCGATCAATCTGAGCTTTGCAGTGCTCAGGTGAGACAAATGTTGTGATATTGTAGTCAAGAAACTGAGACATGGAGAATTATGTGACTTGCTAGGGTCAGACTGCAGATCAGAAAGAGCACCAGCAACAGCACCCTCTTTCTCACAGCCAAACCTGGGCTGGAACCTGAGGCTGGGTTATTGCCTCCCCCTGCAGAACATTTGGGATGGGATCGGAGGTAAAACATTTCCCTGTGGACCTCCCCCACTGTCCTAAGCTCAGGAAGTCCATCCTTCCTAATGCTCAACATTAAGCATGTGATACCTGTGGTGGTAAGTTCCTACATGCTGCTTGTGTAGAAAGATACAGGATGAAAACACTTCAGGCTGAAGGGTGCTATGTAAATAATGAATACTAGTGTCTCTGAAGGGTTTTCACAAGAGATAAAGAGCTAACATTTTATTGTGTCTGCTGTATATTACCTTCTGGATAACAAAGACAGTTTTACTTTCTGTTTTATAGATACATTGCGTCTTTGGCTTTTTCCCAAATAAAAGAAACACAAGCTGGAAAATACACCCTCTCAGTCATAAGTAAAACTGGCAATTACACAATAGTTGTGCCTGTTCTCATCCGAAGTAAGTATATCTCAGATGAATGGGGTCACTCCATCAATAGGTTCAAGGGGAGAGGCTCAAGTTCAGTTAAAGCAACGAAGCTCTCGCGTACTGCGTTTCAAGCATCTTCCTAGATTTGCATAGGACTTGGGGCTGTCTTCAGAGACTGAAGTCAAAACACAGACTGCATGAGAGCCAGCTTTCGCTGGTCAATACACCATGCAAATGAAGAAATAAAGATATAAATGTGTGGCAGCCCTCTTCTCCCCTATGAGAGATTCCCCTCTGTGCCAAAAGGGACAACTTGAGGGTGGGTTTTGTGTGCTCTCAAAGCTCTTGGACTAGATTTGCTTGCTTGCATCGTAACCTATTTATTCTCGGTGTTGCTGTCTGGGCTGTTATCTGGACCAGATCAGGATGTCCCTTTTATATTCTGGTCTCTGGTGCTCCAAAGTCGCGTGTTGTCCCACTCTGCCACTTCTCCACCTGTGCCTGCCGCTGGCTCTCTGTACTTCTGTCATAGCATTTCCTTTTGCAATTCTGTGGGCAGCAAGAGGCAGCAAGGTTCTCTTTTCAGTGCCAGCCTTTACTTGTTTATTGGGTTTTAAGGTAAAAGGCATCAGCACTGCAGCTGCTCAGCACAAGGGTGCCTGAGAAGCTGAGATTTTAATGACTGTTAAATGCTCATGATGCTAAATGTGAGGTGTGACTTTTTGAAAGACTCACAGTAGGAGCAGATTTGATTGAATTTCCTCAAGGACCACACAAGAGACACCTCTGATGCAAAGGCAACAAGGTTCATGCGTCTGTTTCTAAGCAGGGGTGACCAAGAACATCTCAAAAAAAAAAAAAAAAGACCGACATTGACGTGATTTTTTTTTAACAGAAGAGAAATACCATATTATTTTGTCTGGAAAGGGCCAGATTTAAAGATAAAATTTAAAAATATAAGAGAAATTTCAAAGAAAAGAAAGCAAAACATCAATCCAAACTGGCAAAGTTATGACCAAACTCTTCTAGAGACAGGTTTAATTGCACACATCATTACATGCCTTGTTTTTAATGAACTGTGACTAATCAACATTTTTCATTCCCTCTTCATTTGTTTTTGAAGTATTTTTTTCTGTTTGATTTTTTTTCTCTCAGAGTGAGAATTGTCACCTCCAGTCTCTCCTTGTTTTATTTGAAGGCCTATTGCATATCTCAATTATAATTTTAACAGCTTCATTGAGGGGACAGGGTATTAAATCTTTAATTAAAAATTACCTTCTCTACTATATCAATTAGGCTTTAGATGTAAAAAAATGTTATTACATGTGCAAGCAAGAGTAGTTTGAAACAATCTCGATAAAGATCTTTTTCATATCAATTGCTTGGATTGCATTCTCTTTGCTCCTGTGAATCTAATATCATAATTACATCTCTCATAAAATCCTCCAGGCTAGATGTGAACCCTTCAACTGAGATGTGAATCTCTATAGGTGAGAAAAACTTCTAGGCCCAGCTTATAAAAGATAAATGAAGAAAGAAATTAAAAAGCCAGAAGTATTAGTTTCACCTTACCATGTCACCTTGCAGGCAATGGAAGTGTGACTCTAAAGAAAATGTCAATCTTCTGTGTGGAAGCTGTAATTTCATTGTAAGATGCCTTAAAATCAGACTCAGTGCTTTTCATTGTGAGTCAAATCTTTAGCAGTTTTAATACATTAAATTTTTTTGTACTTGGTCCAAGTCTATGTCTGAGGGATTCAGGGGGCTGGGAGTTGTCAAGGAACCTTTTCACCCTGGGTTACAGATATGGGACAGAGAAGTCTGCTGGTTATCAGAAATCATTATCACCCATTGTGGTGTATCTGATCTGACTGAGTAGCATGCAACGATCCCATTTTGTGTAGAGACTTTGTGGTCTCAACAGATACTCCACCAAAGGCCATGGGCTTGGGGTGTGATTTTGAAAGATGTCTGTGCTCCTGCCTGGTGAAACGAACCACAGCAAATTAGCACCTCTCAGTATCAGTCTCAGGATTACCCTCTGGTGTATACAGGCAGATCTTTGACACGGGGGAAGCTGTGCATTTAGCAATCAGGGCTGAAAAACTCATGAGATCAACCCACAATACCCTTAGGGCAGAATCATGTTCTGTTCCCTCAGTGCTGAAACCTCCTGGAGCAAATTACAGCCCTGTAACTTCGTGTACTGTGAAATGAGCAACACACTGTTTCAAAATGATTTGAGCATTCCTAAAGCTGTGATTGATTTTGAACAGAGAAACCAGGCAAACCCTATTTCAGGAAAAGGGAAAAATCGGATGCTATCGAGTGCATATCTGAGAGCTACCCCCAGCCCTCTTTGGAGTGGATATTTTGCAAAACACCTGAAAAGAGGTATGATGTATGTTTATATGCATGTTGAATCTCTAGATTGAAAAATTGCCATCTTCTGAAGAGGAAGGGGGACATAACTGAAGAAGAGCTTTAAGGTCAGAATTTTTGGAGACAGGCTCTGCTGAGTTGCACATCCATGTGCTGGTTGAAAACCTGTGTCTGCACGATCTGGTTTTGGAGTGCTGCAACACATTTTTCTTAGAAATTTTGGCTGTTGTGATCTTTGGGAAACTTTCAGCTCTTGACTGATTTTAATATTTTGATGTCACCAGAGAAAATCAAAGGTATCTCATTTCCCTCTAGTTTTCACATTTTTGGAAATGTGAATGCATTAGTGCTGGGAAGATGTTACAAGGTATCATAATTTTCCAAGCTAAATGTGTGGGGTTTTTTCCATTCTATCAATATATAAAGTTGATTATATTAACAACAGGAATAATGCCTTTCTCTACAGTTTGGGATCTGGGTCTCATAATGGCCACTGGATTTGCAGCAGCTTCCGCCACCAGGAATTCGGAAACGTGGTGTGAGAGCTCAGCCTCTATGATTTCACTCTTGTCCAGATTTTAGTTACAGCATTACCTGTATATGAGCCATTTAGAGTATATTCAGGTCATTTTAGCTCATATTTCTGCCCAGGCTGTGACATTTTTATTTTCTTATCTTCACCTTTCCTAGTTCCTTTTTATTCAGCTATGTAAGATCCAGCTTTCCCACTATTGTTTGCATATTCTCATGGCTTGGAGATTTATCAGATTTATTTGCTTGAGGTTAACCAAATGAGTCAATGAATAATTGTGCTTGTAATTGCAGTTGCCCTGATAAAATGCATGAAGAATCTGGGGAAATAGATGGCATACAGAAGGCACAACATGAATTATTTCAAACTTATATATGGTGCTGTGCAGTTAACGACCTGGGCAGAGAATGCACCAGCCTCTTTACAATAGGTAACTTCCCTCTAAGGTTTACTTATATACTAGCTGGATCCTGCCACTGAAGTTAGTTGCACGACTCATCTGAGTACGCTTTCTGGGCTAAGCTACTTGTTTGTTATCACTGGAACAAACCTAACAGTGGATATGATTGCTCCATCTCATGTTTAAACCCTAGATTCTAATAGCTTTTTGTGGTCTCTGTAAAAATGTCTTGCCCTTCTACGTTTTCTAAACATCTATTATCTTTTTCTGCATGCTTTTAGGACTATGTTGCAGTGAAATGCTCTTAAAAATGTTCTTAAATATATAAATTTATCAATAATTATAAATTAATATATACATTCAGGTTTATTTGTCTGTTTTTTTAAATAAGCCTGACCTGAGCTAAGCTCTGTGCTGAACTATGCCCTATGGACATCTTGTAAGTTATCACAAAATTTGGTTTGAAACATCTAAATCTATCAAATTTCATGATTAATTAGTAATTTTCCCAAGTTCTAATTATCATTACAATGTAATAATGCATGTCTATATAGTGTTTGCAGAAAAAAATGTTGATCTAATTGAACATTTTTCCAGGGAAAGTGATGGTCATTTCAGTTACTATGTTTTGATTTTGTAGATTTAAATGAGAGACAAGCAGCACCTATACCTGAATTACTTCTTAAAGTTGGTGAACCCATGCTAATCAGATGCAGAGCTGTTTACCGTAATTATAAATTTGGAATAAAATTATCTTTTGAAAACAAAGAAGTTGAACAGGTAAGAAGACAGGGCATATTTTAAAATAGCCTAAATGATATTGGGCGCAATCAACTGATTAAATGGGAATCTCTGTTGAAAACCAGGACTGCCAGTTTGAAGGATTAGAGTATCAAACAGATCGCTCGGCAATTCGGATCCAGTATGCGTTTGCTTCAGCAGCAGAAAGAAGCCATAGTGGACATTATACCTGCTCTTCTACAGTTCATCCGAATCAAACGGCTTTGGTTACAGTTTTAGGTAATTCCAACCCCTCAGTGTTAATCTTGTCCCTCGGTTGGTTGTTTTGCTTTGTTTTCCACGCGGCAGTTTTTTGCTTGCAGGTATGCAGCACGTTTATTCTTCCTTTTCTAAGGGAAAAGTCCATCTGCAGTTACTGGCAGTCCAGGAAAGCCAAGACATTAATCTGAACTGAGTCATTCTGGTACTGGAAGATAATCAACCTTCTCTTCATATTGCTTTTCAAATAATTCCCATTTAAAGATGGTGCTTTTAGAAGTGAAATGAAATGGCATTGTTTAGAGATCTGGTCTACATGACTACATGTCTACATGGTCTGGAATGACCAGTGACTGGTTTCAAGTAATGTGAGACAGAAGCATCCTGCTGTGACTCCAGTATTGGTTTTGAAAAGCTGCAGCCATGGCCTCAGCCTCCTCCTCACCACTTCCACTCCATCTCTCTTCACTCAGGTACAGCACCTCCACCCCACCTTTGCTGCACCTTCATAGGTGGGGAGGTAAGGCAGAGGTTCTCATGGCCTATGCTGTGCTGTTTTCTATGATCCCTTCAGGTGCTTGCTGCTGTTATACAGGAAAAAAAGCAGATAGAAAATGTGTACCAGGCCTGTCCCGGGTCTGCCAGGAAGGAATCAAACAGTTGGAAGGTTCTGGCTGGTGGGATCCCCCACTCAAACCCCAGAACACACAAGAAACAACCATTTCCTCTTATGGTGGGGGAGTGACTGACAAAGGGCCATTTGAGTTTGCCAAATATTTAGGGGAAAGTAAATCTGGGGAAGAATCTTAGCTCTGAAAGCTGTGGAACTGGTAGCAGAAGAGGAATGAAAGCTTTTGTGTTCACGGAGAACGTAAGCCCAGAGAGATGATTGAATAGTGAGTGCTGACAGAGCTGGCAAACTGCCCTGCAGAACCTCTGCTGCAGCTGTGACGGATCTGACAGAAAACCTGAAACCAGAGAGACAACTGCTCCAGCGTTATTGTTTGTGCTGCGTCTCCTGCTTTCCAGGCACTGAAGGGAACCATCCTCCTAAAACCAAGCTACACAAGGCCTGAAAATGTAAAAAAAAGAAAGCACACCAAAGGAAACCTCATTCTGTTTAAGCAACATGTTGATGCAAAAGCCAGCAGTGTTGGAGTTAGTCCAGAACAGCCTCAACTGCAAACCTTGTTTCTCAGATGGAAATAACATACAAATAGGCATAAGTCTGGAAATAAGGCACGAAAAGGAAAGCTGCAGTTAGGACTGTGCTGCTGGAGTAGGCACTGGGAGTAGTTTTCTGACTGGTGTGTCTGCAGCTGGGGTCTCTAGCCCAAGAGAGGCTAGAGGCTCTCTGAAGCACTCACCACACGTTTGACCTTAGATGTAGTTGCTCTCAGAGTTTACAACACCTAAGCTAGGAATGGTAGGAAGTGAGAGTACTTTCCCCTGTCCTTCAGAAATGACTTTCCCAGTGCAATATCCTCTTTTCAGTTTCTGCCTACCACTGAGCAGAACAGTCTGTCATCATTTACAATAACCGAGTACGACACCTGAGCTTTTTTTTCTAAACACATCTTCTTAGTAAACAGGAAGGTATGGATGAGGGAGTAGTGTAAAGGTAGGGCAAGATCCTCTTCTTTCTCACTACTGGTGCCCAGTTCAGAAAGAGTGGCTTCTTGGATCCGTAAACTATCAGGTGTGAGCATGTGTCACATTAACAGGGGGTATTTGGGTCACTGTCCCTGAAAGGCTGTATTTCTGAGTGGAGTATTTTTTGACTGGGGTATGCCAAGCTACAATGATCTTCTGTACCCTCCTTAGTACCCCTTATGCCAACAGAACTTCTGAGGGCTCATTGGCTTTGCTGATGAAAAAATCTGTTTGTTTACTTACATGGTGGATTAAAGTAGGGGGATGTCGTCATACCGAGTGTGTGCTTCTCTCTCCAAGCTTATACAGGGACATCCTGCCCTTCTGATCCACCCTAGCCTTTTTCCTAATGTGTTAATGACAACCATTGTTGGCGTGAATTTGTGCTAGCACCCCAGGTTCAATTTCAGCAGTGATATAGATACAGATTTCAATCAGCTGTCCATATCATAGGGACATAGTTTCTGAAATGATCAGTGTCCTACTTTTAAACCACCCCTGTGCTTGAGTCAGCACCCAAAGCTACACTGGGAATGGTCACAATGTAACTTAACCAAGAGAAAACTGATTTGTTTGGCACGTGCTGCATGGCCTGGGAACCCTGGCTAGCATTAACTGCATTGATGGGTGGTCTTCTAATCTCTAATAAAGCCCTGCAGCCAGACAGCTCTGGTTTGCTCTTTGCTAGTTGACCCTTCGTGAACTTATCCCGTCTTGTGTAGCTGGTCAGGTCAGGCAGGGTTGTTGGGCCACTTTAAAGCACAACAGGGATGATGCCAACAACTGCAGCTGCAAGGCTCTTTGTTTCTGCAGTTCTTATGCTCAATTTTTTTTTTTGCCTTTTTTTTAACACTACGCAATCTTGATGCTATTTTGCATTTTGTTAGGTTTAAAGCAACAACTAAACAAATATGATAAATACAGAGACTTGAAAGCTTTGATTACAGTCTCAAGAATTTCATCTCACCTCTCTGTCATTACCAAATAATCACTGTTTCTCTGGCAGAAATACGCTTACATCTGCCAAAAAATGATGAGCCCAGCAATAATGTGCTATTTTATTTCTCCTTCAAGAAAGAGACTTTTTCTGAGTTGCTTTCCAGAGAAATGGCATACCCTGCTCCAAGGTCCTTATATGCACTCTGGAGAAAGCCTTTACTCTTGACTGGTTGTGTTATCAGTACACACAGAGGTGACCTTCTGCCTGGAAGGATGAGGTCCAAAAGATCATTCAAAAACTGAAGGTCCAGTTTATAAAACCAATAAGCCTTTACTATCAAAAAGTAGGAGAACAGTCATTAAAGGATTTGCTTCTTGTTTTAAAATACTGACATTTTTGTGGTTTATGTGGGAGTTTCCAGATAGTATTTTTTTAAAAGTAAGCTAGACAGAGATAAAACATGCCAAGCAGCATATAGGGTTACAACCAGAAGAAAAACACGCAAAAGGAAAAGCCAGTCCAGCAGTATTTCTACAGTGCAGATTTTTTACCATGTGGCTGATTAAACACTGGCACAAGTTTCCCAGAGATTGTAGTCTACTTCCTTGGAGATACCCAAACTCAACTGGATGTGGCTCTGAGCAACCTCATCTAGTTGGACCTGCTCTGAGCAGGAGCTGGACTAGATGTCTCTGGAGATCTCTTGCAATGTATATGATTATGTGATTTTTACAAAGCTCATCCTAGCCCCACTGATGTCTTTAGGAGAGCCTCCTCCCACATGTGTCTGCTGTTTAGTCTCCTTAGGTGGGACTCATTTCACTTCATGAGACATCTAACCTCAGCAATGACTTTGGTTCCTTCAACAGCCAGTGTCAAGAAAAAGATACTTCCAGAAGCAGTTCAGTATATCTTTGTTATCTTCTGTTTTAGGATGGGATACATATGGACATGCCTATCTCATTCCACTGAGTTTATCAGAGGTCCAAACAAGTAGGTGGGTCACTGAACTTCAGACAGCTTCATTAGGTGAAATTAATCCCACCTTATCAGGGCAAGTACCAGCAGCTCACGGTTCATGCACATCTTCAAAACACTTTTTCATGTTGCTGCTGTCTTGCATCAAATCTATCTAATTTAGATGGAGAAATAAAGGAGCAGGTACAAGATTCATTTGCAAAATCTTCAGCTCATTTCAGGGAAGAAGAAACGGCTACTATCAGCATCTGATTGTGCTGGTAGTACCACCTGATTTTGTTCCCTGTTACAGGAAAATGAGGAGATGCAGCTGTTAACACCTGGAACACACACTTAAAGCAAACCAAACAAATAACGACATTGTTGGCCCTGTGGCTCTGTAGGGCAAATGCGGGAGAAATGTCGGACCATTTTGGAAGGGCTCTAGTCTGACTAAATGTGCAACGTCAGCAGGCTCAGATCATTTGTCTGCAACTGAACACAGTGCCATCATTTCAATACTGTTTTGAAGCATTATCTTATTTTGATTAGCAGGATGCCTTTTGTGACATAACATGGTGCTGGTTTTTTGCTTGTGATAGCACAAACGAAAAACATACATATGTCAAAATTCCTTCATTAAACAGTCCAGCCTTTGTAATATAATATAAATAATTTCCTTTTTTTTTTTTCTCCAGAAAAGGGATTTATAAATATAACCAACTCTAAAGAAGATTTTGAAATTGGTGAGGAAGAGTTTTGCTTTGAAGTTAACTTTACAGCATATCCACCAGTTAGATGCATGTGGCTATTTTCCAAAAAAACATTTCCATGTATACAAAGTTACAGTGTGGATGGACGCAGGTACTTAAATATTTTGGAATCATTTGATGTAATAATGTTTCCTCTTTATACCTTGTTTGGACTGCTTTCTGTCCATGCTTTGTACCCTCTTTGTGCTTTTAGAATGTGGATGAGCCACACAGAATCGTAGAATCACAGAATTATTGAATGGTCCAGGCTAGAAGGGACCTCCAAAGGTCATCTAGTCCGACTTCTCCACAGTCAGCACGGACACCCCAACTAGACCAAGTTGCCCACACAATGAAGCTGTGTTAATAAAAGGCACTCAAACATTATTTTGGCTTTCAGCAGCAGTTCATGTAGATAACTTATAGAATAATATCTTATAATAAACCCTTTGGTGTGTTATGTATCTATCAGCCCTTTGGTTTGTATGCCTTTTGCCATTCCCTTTCTCTCTGACACAATCTCTCAGTAACAGATCTGTTGCAGTTTTCATACTGCACGTTCTACGTGTTCCTCTTTTGTCATCCTGTTCTTGATGATGTTCCCAGTGTCTTTCAAACAGCTCAAATCAAGTCCAGGGCCCCGTAATTTCCCAGGCTGTCAATAGGTCTGTTCGGCTCTGCCTGTGCCACAGAAACATACCGTTCTGCTCATTACCCAGGTCATGTATTCTTCCACTGCTGCAAAACATGTTTTGAATAAACCTGTTAGTTATCTACCTTTTCTGTTACTTCCCACAATGAAGTTCTGGCATGAATCCCGTTTAAGGCTAATGCTTTCTCCATTCCCTAGGCTTTCTAATTTCTTGATAACATTATCTAATTTCCTTCAGAGTTTCTTTCAGAGTAGTCCCATGGCTTTCAAGGTAACAGCTCTAATTCACCTCAATGAAAATGAAGCCAAGGGGCTCTTTTAAAGTTTTTTGTTTAAAACCAAGCAGGACCTAGGCAGGAGTTAACAAGGCTGCACTGATTTCCACTCATATTCTTAAAACCTCTCTTAGCATCTGCATAAAACGGTGTCACAGCCTTGATTACAGTTTTTATTATTTCTTTCCTTAGTATTTCAGTGCAGTCGATTTTATCCCCTAGTATGTCGAGTCATCTTTGCAACAGACTGGCCTTTTCATCTGCATCAGATGGTGTATTGGAATCAGACCTTCATGAGGTTCAGAGACAGCTCAGTTCAGATTAGTAAATTGTCATCTCCTGGCAATGGCCACAGGAACTCTGTCCCTGCTGATAAAGTGAGGGCTGTCGGCAAACTTTGATAGCCCTGGGTGGGTGTTGGTGACTAATCTGCAATGCTTGACATGGGCTAGGCAGATCTGTTCTTTGTGGTCAAGACTGATTTTGGAAATGAGGTCTCAGGGGACGCCCACGAGCATTTGTTCATCCTTGTCCAATAGGTTCCTCCCTCCAGCTGATAATGCTGAGCTGATTTGCTTTGCAGCTGGTATGGACCTCTTCTCGGTGCTTTTAAGAGCTGGAGTCAATTTTGCTTGAATGATTGACAGTTGGTGTAATTTCAATCCAGATAAGATGGAGGTGCTATAAACTGGGCCAACAATAACAACTGAGAACTCTTGGAATAGCTTAGGTAACTCTCATTAATCAGTAAGGTGCAGCCACTGGTGGCTTGGGATTTATGAGTCACTTCAGACAGCGTTTGCAGCCAGAAGTGGCAGTTGCTGAGTGCTGATCACCACCTGCCGGACAGGAGAAAGCCCAGCCTGTGTCCCTGGAGCAGCGTATCCTGGGCTGGCTCAGGGCCACAGCCGCCCCAAGCATCACTGGAGCTTGGCTTGGAGGCTTCTTCAAACAGATAGCTCAGTCATTCATATGACTATGCTGTTGATTTAATTTTATTTTTTTTAATTTTCATTTTAGGTAGTTATACTTTGCATTTACTTATCATACTATTTATTTTATGGAAAAATACAATTGAGGGAAAAATACATGAATTTGGTGATTATTTCTGGCATTCTTCTGTACAGACATCCCCCCAGCTATCCAGTTTTTGTTGGAGACTAGCACTGGACAGACATGTCTCACCTGAGGAAAAAGAGTAGGGGTAGATATTTCATTCAGTTTGAAGTCCCCAGAAGCAGCAAGGGGCAGGGAGGTCAGGAGATTCTGCCTACAAGCGCTAGCACTGCAGATTTCAATGTGATTTTAAAGCAGAAGGTTTCTTGAAACAAAACAAAAAAGGTCATCACATACCTTAATGTATCGTGAGTCTAACTTTGCACATTTTAGTTGACTTCTGTGTAATCCCATCTCCCAACACTTCTACTTTATTCCTTTCATATCCTTTTTCATTTCCTGATTTTGTATTTTTTTTTATTTCTGCCATTTCCTTATCAAAATGTTCCTTCTGATTATAAATCTTATTCAATTTTATTCATTAACTCTGTCTCCTTCTTTAGATTTTAATTTCAAGTCCCAAGGATTCATCTCTCCTGTTAGTGTCCTTATGTGTTCCTTCAGAATTTCCATTTTCCATTTGCTTTTGTTGTCTCTCTGTTTTAGCACACTGCTGATTTTCACTTCCCTCCTAAGAGCAAATGAGTTTTCATACACAGAATGACCTCTGTTAAATGTATAATATTTATCTCACATCCCCTTATATTTTCAGGTATCAAAGCCACTTTTTAAATTATTTTCTCATTATTTCTTTAGGATTTAATCCTTCAGACCTAGGATTTCAAAAGCAACAAATTATTTGTGGTTTCTCCTGCTTTCAGTATCTGTTTTGAAGCAGCTTAAAAGGGGTCTGTTTTTAAAAAGTCCCTGAGTTCAGGGACATGTTTAAGGCCATTTCAGATGAAAACATTCAAAAGTCAATAATGATATGGAGGTGTTGCTTTAGTCAGAAGGCAAAATTGCCAGTGGCTTCAATGTTTTCTTGCTTTAGAATTGCAAGGTGATACTTGGTGTCTTAGTTCATTTGCATGTAACCTGCTTAATGAGAAACACCCTGATTTTAGTTGTCTAGAATTCTTGTTCCAAACTCATTACCACTTTCTCTTACTTTGCAAATTACTGGTATATGCTGTTGTTTTCCTGTCTGCTTGAAAATCCCTGATATGCCCACTTGCCTTTACCACTGAAGTTGAGTTGGGGGCCTCCCACCCAGTTCTCCTCGAGCAGGCTGAATCATCTGCCCCCAGAATGCCAGCAGCTAAACCTCAGAAGGGATTTTCTTAAGTGCCTTGCTAACACTTGTGAGTTGCAGTAGCTTCCACTTAAATGGCAATCGTCCTGACAACAATAACCTGGTCAAAAGGACAGAAATAGGATGCCATCTCTGTAAGATGATACATTCCTTTCTCCCTGCCTCATCCCGTGTCCCATAAACCAGTGATTCAACAGGTCAGTAATTCAGGAATCTTTAAGTCTCTGCAGTCCTCTCTTGTTGGCTTCTTCCCAGGGACTTGTTAGAGCCCTCCCTCACCATTCCCATTGTCACAAACCGTTTCCTGCCTGGTTTGGGTCTCGGTTTGCTGCCATCACCATAGGGGTTAGTAGAAGGCTGGTCTTCCTCCTGCAGAAATATCTTGATGGTTGGTGCTTTGTCTCGTTGATAATGAACTTCTGATGATGATCTCATTTCTGAGTTTCTGTCAGATCTTTCCATTTGGAGAGGTTTATCTCGTGTTATTTCCTAATAGTGTTTATCATATCAGCTAGAAACTCCCAGCAAAATCCTTTGGAGTGTAGAGAGTTTGATCTTTTGCAGGTCTTAGCATCTGTGCCAGGATGTGTTATATACCTTGTCTCTCAATAGACCGGTAACAAAATCACAGCCTGACAGCCCAGATGCACTCCAGGAACTATGAGGAAAATTGCAAAATTAAATCAATACTGCAGGAAAAAAAAAATCTTCTTATCAAAACAGTTACATTCTGGGGTTCATATTCTCTAATAAAAATAATTTAGTCTGGGTTTCTCATTAGAAGATGTTTAATTGTTTCAGACATAGATATGAGTCTTGACTACATTTAAAATCTTTTTCAAGTCGGTCTTTTGTTCTTTTTCCTGTCTTTTCTTTGCTCCACAGCATTTCATCAAAGTTCTGCAACCACCAACACCAGTCTGGAATATATGTATTTTATGCTGAAAATGAAGATGCAGTCATGACAAAAAAATTCACTCTCTACGTGAGAAGTAAGTGAGAAAACAATCGCTGAGAAGATTGGTCAAAGTTTGGCTTTTTGCCACTGATAAATATGGAACTAATTTGTTGCTTTTCCCTTGGTATTCCCCATTTAATTCACATAGATTTAGTGTTAAAAATGGAGGGGCACAAGGGAAAAATGTGATTCTTTTCACACGGTGCTGTGCTACTGAAATCCAGGCACTGGGTGGGAGAAAATTGCTGACTGCTTGTGGGTCATCTTTCTTGTGTTCGTCAGGGATGGAGAACAGAGGAGGGAGGAGGAAATTATTAATTTTTTTCTCTTCCCTTTATTCTGCCATAAACAGAGAGGACAGAATAGGAGAAATCAGTCATATAATGAGAAAAGTAGTACTTCTTAAGAAAACCACAAAGCCCAGGAGCCCTGTAGAATACAGTGGCCATATTCTAACTCTACAGAGCCACAATAGATGTGACTGCTCTAGAGACCACATGAGATACACAGTGAGAGGAAACACTTATCCTCATTAGGTGTTAGCTTTCTATGGTGTGTTTATGCCATTTTTTTCTTCCTAATGGCATTTGTGAGTTTATGCAGTTGGTCTGGAGAGCGTCACGTATGTTAGGGCTGCACTGCGTCCTACGCCCCTGAGCACAGTTCTCACACACACGCACAGTCTTGCCTGCTGCTCTCGGTTATCTCAGTTCTGCCATGTGACTGTAGCATCTCACCCTTGCTCTAGCGATCATCTTTTGTTAGATATATTCTTTATACAGGGGTCCTCTGTGCACATTTTGTACGAGCTGGACACCCAGAGTTGGAGTGTCAGGGGAGCCCTAGGGCCGACTGCTTGCTCTGAGTCAGAGGAGCAGAAGTCAAGACCTAATTTCGGCTCTGCCACTGTTTTGGTCTGGCTGTGCCCATACAGAGAAGTGGCTGCTCCCCTTGCCTTGCCCACATTGCCATCCCACAGAACCAAGGCACGGGGCTGGAGGAAGGAAGAGGACGGAGGGTTGCAGCCAGCTGTCACAGTGGGATGCGGGGTGGCTATTTTGAAAACACAGAAGCAGATCTTGGTCTCGGCAGACATAGCTTTGCCACATAAACGTAAAGGTTTTGGTCACTGAGGTGGTGACAGAAATTGTCTTGTGTTATCTTGTTGCAGGAAAGCCTGAAGTAACGATGCAGTTATTGTTCAAGCAGATCTTGTGCGTCGCTGACAGTTACCCTGCCTCATCCTGGGTTTGGAGGAACTGTCCCGAACTGAACTCATCCAAGTAAATAATTTTCCCTCTTTTTGGTTCATTGCAAAGACCCTATCTGAGCTACCCTTGGTTAAACGCAGGCGGTCCTGTAAGAAACTAAGTGTAAAATGCTCTCTCGACCATCTGTACAAGGGGACATGGTGGCCCACTCCAGGGGAAACAGATCACCAAAAATTGGGAAAGTTTTAGATTTCTTTTTTGGCATCAAATGAAGTCTATAAAGATCTGTATCTCAGGCTCTTTACACTGAAATAAACCCCACTGGATTTACATCAACAGTTTGGTAGTTACAAAGTCCAATCTAAGTTTTTCTCTTGGCCTTTCAAACTTAGAGGCCATTCAGGGAATGCATTGATTAATAGGGGCTTGATTAATTGGTTAAGCTTTGGTTAATACAGCTGTTACACTGACCTGTAACCAAAGCCAGTAAAGTCACTGACAGTGTTTCCAGTAAAGTTAGTGACAGTGTTTCCATTTCCTCTATTTATTTAGGGCAATGAGTCAGGCCCTAAAATTTCAAGAGATGCTGAAACAGCTTTGAGCTGTTTCATGAACTCTGCAGTTTTTATTTTAGATATGCCAAAAAAGCTAATAATCCCACAGTGCAGAAGAGTACTGGGTCAAATTATGTTTTGGAAGGTTGTGGATAAAGTTGCAAGTATTTTAACTGCATATAAAAAAATATCTAGACCATTTTCTCATCCATAATTCTGAAAAGGCTTCCTAACATCAGTCTGTTTGTGCAGAAATGGAAGAGGAAAGAAAACATCCAGCTAGTGAGTTTAAAATACTCCTTAAAACAGCTTTCTGGAAAGAAAATGGTGTGACATTTCTTTTCTTGGGAACTTCCACATGTAGGAGCCACATGTGTAGAGCTGAATAAATTTTATTTATTTACTTACCTCCTCCTTTATTTATATGGACAGTAAATTAAGCAGTAAGTTGATGAATGACAGAAAATCTAAAAGTCAAAATTATCTCTGTGAGGGCTTCCTTTCCCTTGAGTATAACATTCCCTCTTTCTACATGTCAGGTCTTAAATAAGTAATTAATACAGGGTGGATGCTCTCCTTCTTGAGTGACAGAAACTCCGTGGTTGAAATCACATACCTTCAGGGAAAGGAGTTAGAACTTTTACTGTGGGTTCATTTGGTATTTATTGTTTTAGTAGCAGCTCATTTGGAGCTGCTCAGTGGTTTGAGTGTTTGAGGTAAAGATGAAATCAGTGCGAATAAATGTGGTAGTGGGAGTTGTGTCAGCTGGAGGTCCTGGAGGTCAGGGGGTGCAGATGCTCTGCCAGGACAGTGGTGGAAAGTGAGAGTGAACCTAGTGTAGAAGGTAAGGAGCCCAGTTCACTCCCCTTTGGCCCTGCCATGTCCATAACCAAAAAGTGAGACTGGCAACTGCTCTGAAGCCTCACTGTAACACTGACAAATAAAAAAACAAGCCCACCTATCTCTCCCTCCCTCCATTCCTTCCAACACAGACATAAGTCATGTTTTGAAATATCCCACCTTCTCCCTTGGAAAATGCCACTGTGAACCAAAAATCAAAACCGGTTTGCTTTCTTTTTCAGCTGCACAGAAGAAATCACTGAGGGGATTCACAACTTCTTGCCAGAGAGGAGATCCCTGGGGTCATGGATTTCAAGCAGTATTTTAGATGTAAAGGAGACAGCAACAACCTTCTCTGTTGAGTGCTGTGCAAACAATTCTGTTGGTTCAGCCTGTGAAAAGAGTTTCATTAACCTGTCAGGTACCATAACCAGTGCTTTAGCACCAGTTTTCTCAGTTAAACCTGGTGTAGTAGAACTTACAGTATTTTTTTATCTGGTTGAATGGCTGACTGTGCAATGGCATTGCAGGTAAAACACAAGCACTGTGTGTATACAGTGCGGGAAATGGTCGGTGAATGGAAGATGCCTGTCTCTCTTCTCTGGTCCAAAAGCTTCCCTCATTAAAATGAGCAGAAATTTCACATGAATAGGAAGTGCAGCGTGGAGCTGTGGCAATGTTGGGGTCTGCTTTTTTGTTTCATTTTAGTAATCCCTACCTGAACCCTGGAGGCATCAGCTTTGGGATGAGCTGATGCCCAGTTTGGTAGCTGTTGTCAGGTGTTGGCTCTTGTTCCTCTCCTGGAGGTCACTTCTGGGCTCGTGGGAGCTCACCTTACCTCATGGAGGTCCTTGCATGCGTGAGCAAGAGCATGACTCAGTCAGCAGACCCACTCAAGGGACAGCAGGAGCAAGTACCAGGGGAGAGACCTTCTTAAACTGCTGTTGGCAGGTGGCCCTGGCTAACCCCTGGTTTGGGAACTGCTGTGCAGTCTCTCTTCTTGTTGAGGGCATGAGAGCTTCCTTCCTTGTTGAACAAGAAAGTCAATATGATTATTTGCCCATGCACTTTATACTTGTAACACCATATGCATTCCATAGGGCAAAATATTTCAGTTAGAGGGAACATGCTATGGCACCTGGGGAGTGTTTTGAAGCACCCAGATACTTGCAGTACAGAGGATTCCTCTGTTGTGGATAACCAGGCTGTTTGCTGCTTCTGACTACAGCTGGCAGGAGCTGAGACCACTGATAAGAGTTTGAGCATTTATGTTGAAATTGCAATAGAAAGTAAGCATAACACTCATGCTCTTAGAAACTACCAGAATATGAGGGTAGGTTTCATTTAACACCCACCTACCCACCAGCGCCTTATAGCATGGTCCTGACTCGTTCAGAGAGTTCCTGGCTGAACAGCAGAGCAATGCTCTGAGCAGGTTGTGCACAGTCCATCCATTGATAACTGGTGCTTCAGTATCTGACATACATTGCTTGGGGGAAGGCACAGGGAGAGAAGGGAAACATGATGAGAAGAGGAATTGTTTATTCCTGTTTATGTTCACAATGTCCAATCCATGGATCACACCATTTAGATTTATTAATTGATGTAGCTTTTTTTGTTTTTTACTGAAAACTGATGCCAGAATTACCCAGCAGTTAAATCCTCCTGCCCAGCTCCTTGCTTTGCTCCAGGCGCCATCTCATTCCCCGCGCAGAAGAGGCTCAGGCGTGAGAAGACTGCAAACTGGCAGAACTGACCAAGCCACCATGGGTTCTTCTTGCACCTTTAGCTGTACACACAAGCTCCAATTCAGTACGTAGTAATATGTATCTTTTAAAGTTGCAGGAGCCGTTTCTTCCCCCCCGGACAATGCCGCATTCTATGTCTCTGTTGGATTTTTCCTCCTATTGATCGCTTTTTTGTTTGTATTCATTTTTCATAAATACAAAAAGGTAAAAGCAAACATAAATACCTGCCCCTTCTTCTTTTGTTCCTGCCAGGCTGTTTCTTCTTCTCTGGGACTTATTCTACTTTTTTTTTCCTTCCAAAGAAATTTAGATATGAAAGCCAGTTGCAAATGATTCAGATGATAGGCCCATCGGATAATGAGTACATCTACATTGACTTCAGAGAATTTGAATATGATCTCAAATGGGAATTTCCCAGGGAAAACCTGGAATTTGGTGAGCAGTTCACAAGGCAACTCACAATGCTGGACTAGTAGCCTGTGGTGCAGCAGCTGCAAATAATATTGACATATTGTGTCTTGTAGGACAGGTCCTCGGTTCTGGGGCTTTTGGGAAAGTGGTGAATGCGACAGCTTATGGAATTAGCAATGCAGGAGATTCAGTCCAGGTTGCAGTCAAAATGCTAAAAGGTATGATAAACTCTGGGTGCCTTTCACAAGCGGTGATGCGTTCTAGCAGCTCCAAAGCAGAAGGGGTGTTGGAAATCCCTGTATACACAGACTTGTAGCAGTTACGCCTCACAAATGCTTGGTTTCAAAATTCTTTCAAAGTGCTTTCCAAATCCTGTTTCAGTTTGGAAAGATAGTGCTGAAGTGGCTTCTTCCTGCAGCATGTGTCTTTTTGTCCTACACACCACAGATCTGCGTTGTCGGGGAAGGATGGAGCTGCTCTGCTCTAAAGAGGATGAATGCAAATTCATAGTGCAGATTAGCCTGCTGGTCACATTGGTGACTCGGTGGACTTTGGAATAAAGTCTGTTTTCTTGCAGTGCTGACTGGCTGTTGCACTCCTTTCACCTCCTGTGTCTGAGCTAGCTTGTTTGCAAAACTTCCAGCACATCTTTCTGTAGTCTTCTTGGTGACACAAAGCAATTTCTTTCCATCCCTCCTTATGGGTCAAACTTCTTAAACCTCTAAACCTCCTTGCTGCTTTGTTCTGGCCTCTCTCCAAACTGCATTGACCCCTTATAAAAGCAATGTCCAGAAGTGAGCCTCTCTGGCAGCAAGCTCCCTGGGTCCCAAGCACAACGCCTTTGATATATAACAGGATGAGCTTCACATCAGCAGCAGCACCAACACCCTGCTCACCTGTGTGCCCACACAGTCTCATCCTGCCAGCTCTGCCGTCCAGCTCTTCATCCCCCACCTGCACGTGTGCATCACCTTTACGCTTCCTCTGTCCACTCCTTTGCAGTTGTCTTTATGGAAGTTCATCTTGATCATTTTTGTTCATGTCCCCAGTTCACTGAGATCATGAGGACCAAATCCTTGCTGAAAAACAAGCCTAAAGCTATTACTGAAATGCAGGGTGGGCTTCTTAGCTATTGGATCACAACTCTTTGTGTGCCACATGGCTTTTGAAACATTTTTTTTTCTTAGCATTTCTCTCCAACAGGGTTGACCACCATTTTTTCTGTGCTTGTGAACACCTTAATATGCTGCTAACATTCCTTGCCAGCCTAAGAATGACAAATATTAACATTTTATGACTGCTTTCCCAAGCATTCAAATGATACACACTCACAAACGCATTTATTTTCCATCTTTGGCTAAATCTATTTATACTGTACAAAAATTTTTAGGATGTTCCCAAATGTCAGTCCAATTAATTTGAAATGAAGACTTGCATGTGACAAAGCATCACAACCATTTACATTTTTAATTCTTTGCTGGAGATTTCCAAGTCTGTGTTACTTTTACAGAAAAACCTGATGCTTCAGAAAAAGATGCTCTAATGTCTGAGCTGAAAATGATGACTCACATTGGAAGCCATGAAAATATTGTGAACCTACTGGGAGCTTGTACGGTGTCAGGTAACTTGTGGAAAGGTACAATTAAAATGTTCAAACTAGGACTGCTGAACGAGGACCCCTGAACAGAAAAGAAGTGTCAAAAATTGATTACTGAAAGCAGTATTTAAACTGTCCAAGCCATAATTAATCACCTGTTCGTCAGGCTGCTCTTCCCCTCTTTACTCCCGAATCCCATCTTTGCCCAATGAATTTTGCTGTTCTGCACCAGCCTAAAGTAAGATGAAATTAAATCAAACTTAAGGTCATGCATGTGTACAGAAATGGGTCCTTTCTAATCAAACTTGCACAAACTGACACAATAGCCCTTCTATAGAAGAGCTTTTCCTGTTACAGTGGTGATGGCACTGACATTAGCCAGTTTACTACACGAAAAGGAAAAGCTTAATGGATGTAAGGTACTTTGTATCCATGTGATTCTGTTCACATAAGAAATTTCATTTTATTTTATTTTATTTTAAATCATATGGCTCACCAAATAGTGAGGTTGTAGAAAGAAAGGCAAAAATGGCTAAAAGCTAGACAGGAAAGAAAAGAAACTGAAAAAAGAGCGGGGGCAGGGGGGACACACAAAGAAAGAAGAGGAGAGAAGTGAATAATGAGAAGAGAGAACTTTTTAAAGGACTGGATGTAAAAATAAACTGAAGATGGAAAGAACTAAGCAAAGGTGGGCTAAGATAAAAATGGCAAGGTATTATCACTAATTAATTATTGTGTGACTTGTGATATCATTGAAGCAACATATGTGGATATTCCTGTCCCAAGAACTCCCTCTCTGACCCATTCAGCAGTGAAGAGGAGTGGATGGAGAGAGGCTAAAGAACAGATCACCTTGGGGAAAGGCCAGGGCTTACCCAGTGTTTGCCCGTATCATGAACTGTAACACCTGCCACTGAAAAACTTGACAGATTTTCTGCCACAGAGATTGATTAAGTCAGAAAGACCAAAGATAACAATTAACTCGTTTCCCCAGTTTGCATCAACAGCAATACTGTCATGCAAAGACATTTGAGGCATAAGAGGAAAGCAGAGAAATAGATTGTTGGTGGTGGCTTTAGCTGATTTGAAACTATACAGGCTGCCACTGCCTTCTGGAAAACCCAGTAAGTGTGATGGTGTAGGCAGGAGACCCGCAGGGGAGACCTGCTCAGTCCAGCAGGACAGGGCAGGGACACTTCCAGTCTTATCCAAGTCCCGTGTTCAGAAGCATTTACATAGCTCTCAAGACTCCACATCCATCCTCTGAGAGACTTTACAGGCTTTTCACACTGTGTCCTACCTTGATTGACAGGAGGCTTCTGGCAGAAATGCCCACAAATTTGTATTCGGTCTTTCTGAGCCAGAAGTGGTGATGCCACTGTAAGACTTTGCGCAGGGGTGATGTGTGACCACTCTGAGCTCTCCCTGGGCCATTTGCTCTGCTCCTGCTGGCTTGTCATGGCTTTCCTCTGAGCCTGGCTGGTCAGGAATTGGAGGTATTTTCCTTTTCTTGAGAAAATGGCCTGACCAGTGCTCCACTCAGACACATCTCCTTGCAAGGTCTTTCCCTCCTACAGGTCCTCTCAGCAAAGTGCGCTTGGGTTCAGGTGGCCTTCATGAAAAAAAAAAAAAGGATATTTCTAGAGCATCAAGGTAGTGCAGATAGATGAAGGGGCATAGGTCAAAGGTTATCAATTCACACCATCAAAATAATTAGCAGGGGTCATGTTTTGCTTAAACCACATATGGTTTAGACAATATGTTGCATCTTTATAGGCTGTGCCATCCTCGCCAGTGTCATGGGTATGGGGAAGGATGTTTGTGCCTTCATAAGAATTTGCAATCCACCTTGGGAGATGTACCACGGGGAAAAATCAGCTACACAGACTTTCCAAAGGGACGTTACAGCCAGTAATTATGGTCAATAAACATTACCTGCCCATCAGTACAGGTTATGTACCCGCGAAGGAATTTTTAATACAGATTAGTCCTGGGAGAAGATGAGGCATTGTCAGAGCTTTAATGGGGACAGTGCTATAGATAGGAAGAGGCATTTACATTTCCAACTATTTCAGGACCAATTTACTTGATATTTGAATACTGTTGCTATGGTGACCTTCTGAACTACTTAAGGAGGAAGAGAGAAAAGTTTCACTGGACACTGACGGATATTTTTAAACAGCACAACTTCAGCTTTTACCACAATATCCATTTCGACCAAAATTCCAGGTAAAGCATTCAGCAACAGGTTAATACTTTATAAAGCTACTGTCTCTTTTAAAGCTGCATTCTCATCTGTGCTGTAAACTGGTGAAATTATTGAATTATTGATAATGTGCCTTCACATACTTTAATAAGCAATGCCTTGGGAGGAACTGAGATTTGATTCTGCTTATAAAGTTCTTCGCAGTGGACTGCAAAAGACAAGCAATTTCTTCTTTCTCTTTCTAGCTTTCAGAAGACCCATGTCAGTGCCCAGATTTTTAATAGCAATAACCGATTGTGTTTTTTCACTACAAAACAGTTTATGTGTAGAAGATTATGTGATCCACTGTGAGTAACCTTTGAAAATGTGTCACCCACTCCAGGAAGGGAACTCGCCTGAAGTATGGTGTGAATACAACTCTGTGCAGAGAGGATGAATTTGAAATCACACAAAGACAGAACATGAATGTGGCATCTGGATCAAATGGGATTGTGCTGTATTCAGAGGAAGGTAAGAACTTAATTGCTGTTACCTCTAGTAATTCTGTTGCTATTGTATTTATTTATATTATTGATCTAACTAGACTAGACACAGTGACACAAGAAACCCCTTTCTGTCTCTCTGGCAGAAATTTTGCTGGAGAAGAATTCAACAACATGTAAGACCTCAGGCTTACATTCCTGGTCATGCTATACATAGTATTTGGGTATAATCAGTATACTCTTTATTTTGTGTCTGACCAAAGGAAGCAAAAGATGGATGCTCTTTGTGATGTTGTTCTTGGCAGGAGTGAAAATCTTTATAGCAGTCTGTAGAATTGATCAGAGAGTGAGGAAGCCCACAGACAACTCATATTGTCGTTATTTTTTACAGATAAAATTAAGTATGCAAGCAGACAGATGGATGAAGAAGAGGATTTTAACGTGCTCACTTTTGAAGACCTTCTTTGCTTCTCTTATCAAGTTGCCAAAGGAATGGAGTTTCTTGAGTCCAAATCGGTATGGTGAAGGGTAGCAAATCGTTTAGATAGAAAAGACAGTAAAAATAGGTCAGTTTATGAAAGGCAGACTGAAGAACAGAGCCACATAGTGGCAGGCTTGAACTATACCTCCTTCCCCAGCTTTACAGCAAAGACTGGGTTGCAGTTCTAGGCATGACTCTGAGTAAGGAGTGGCTGCACACTTCTGCCTGCTCTGGCTCTGTCCTTTGCCACGAGCACCCAGGGTGCTCATTCTCCAAACAGTTTAAGTGGAAGGAGGCACCAATTCAGAGACTTCTGTGTGAGACAAGGGAATTAACTCCTTCTGGTACCAAATGCTGCAGAGTGTTAACCCATCCTTTCCTTCTAAGTGCATTCACAGAGACCTTGCTGCCCGGAATATACTAGTGACCCATGGAAAAGTGGTGAAAATATGTGACTTTGGCCTTGCCAGAGATGTAGTGAATGACTCCAACTACATAGTCAGGGGCAATGTAAGTTCCTGAGTGCTCTCTGTTTTTCATACCATTGTAAAAATGATGAGAAACCAAGACAGTGAAGCTTTGCATTTTTAGATTCCTTGTTAGCTTTATAGAGATCTGTACAGTGCAGAAATCTCCCTCTTTCCTGCCCTTATAAATAACAAAATCAAGCTAGTGATAGCACTGTAAATGAGATGATACCCATATCCTTTCTACAGCACGCTGAAATCCACTGATGGAAGTGCTGGGAATTGTGTGCTGTTATAGACAATAATAGTACAGGGGCAATAGCATATGTGTGGGGTACACCAGATCCTCCAGCTATCTGAAGAAGTACAGGGTGGACATCTCCATCTGAACTACTCGCTCTGGAAGCCAGAGGAGGGAATAAAGGTCTTCCAAGAGCTCATCTCCTCCTTAAATTGCCATCTAAAACAGATGAGATTAATGAGCTCCTTAGAAGTGCCTATTTCTCTCTATAAGGGAAATTTAAAGGGGCTACTAAGAGAGGCACAGCTTTTCACACAGCAAACATGAACTGATCCTACTCAAGCAGTGAGAACTACAGTGAGTCATCTAGAAAGCCTGTGTCACAGCATGACTTGGTCTCCTTTCCCCCTGTCTGTACAGGCTCGTTTACCGGTTAAATGGATGGCTCCTGAAAGCTTATTCGAGAGGACATACACAATGAAGAGTGATGTCTGGTCTTATGGAATATTACTATGGGAAATATTCTCTTTGGGTATGTTCTGTAACACAACAAAAGAGCACTGCTTGGTTTTGGCAGCTTCTGAATTAATATGTATTCTCCAATATATTTTCCATAGGTGTAAATCCCTACCCTGGTATTCAAGTTGATACAAACTTCTACAAATTAATACAAAGTGGATTTAAAATGGACCGACCATATTATGCTACAAAAGATGTGTAAGTGTATTTCGTGAGTGGGGCACAGCATGGGAATTTAAATTTACTAGGTCACTGTTTGTATGAACTTTTATTTATTGTACACTGTACCTTGCTCAAAAAAATCTCAAAAGGTGAGATCTTCCTCTAACTCTGAAAAGGGCTGCTTGATTGTGTAGGTTTTGTCGTAAAGCAGAAATATTCAACACTAAAGGTTATGTGTGTTTGAAAAGACTAATTTATTGTCTGTATTTAATTGTGCCTTTCTTTCTCAAGAACTTCTTGCTCTCAGATCAGAGACTTCTTTTCCTTTTTTCTTTTTCTTTTTCCTTTTCTTTTTCTTTTTTGCAAAAGCTATGTTATACCATACTCATTTTGGATATTAGCGAAATCTTTGGTGATTTTTTCTAAACTACTTTTTTTTTGCTTTAAATTGAGCTTTAGTGTGTTTGATTCAGTTCCAGGACGCTAGGGATCCTCTTAGAGAAAAACCCTGGCAAGGAAGGGTTGGTGGGAGCTATTCCTGTGCTCTCAGCACAAGATTTTGAGCCTGTGCCTGGGTGGACTCTGCGCAGAGACGGACCTCAGAGGACAACAGAAGAGAAGGTGATGGGGAGCTACGAGACCTTGAGCATGGAGGAAAGGGAAGGATTTTAGGTTGTCTCTTCTGGTAGATGTTTTCATAGATAGCCTAGGGACTCAGTGCCTTGATATGGCTCTGTACCATTGTAGAAACTCATCTCATTGTAGAAACTGTAATGGCATTAATGGTACAGGTGAACCTGGCAGATTCACCTGAGAAAGATTGCTGTGGGGCTTAAAAATACCAGGGAATGTATTGACCTGGAAAGTTTGCAAGGGACTTTATCAGCTAGGCACTGCACTGATCCCTGATGAAACTGTAGAATTTCTAAGGTGGTGAATCAGAAATCAGAAAGATTTTTGTGGAATTTGGCAAATTCCACAAAAAGACTCACTGTGGAAGATGTCCTCAAGACCAGAGAGTCCACAAAGAGCAGGTTCAGCCCCAGAGTCAGAAAGGAATTGTCTTCCTACCATTCTTTTTATGGAAAGAAGAAGCTGGAAGCTGGAAAACAAGGTTAGCATGCCTGTATGTGCCAGCCAGGGTGAAATCCTGGCCCCGGTCCTATAAGGAGGATTTTGCTAAGGACTCCAGTAAAGCCTTGTTCTTCATTTCACCCTTTTTCTCATATTTCTGTATCTTTTCCTCTGATCTAACATGCTGAATCTGGCCTCTTCTATAAAATCACGCTGGTGCCCAATGGTTCCAAATTCTGCACTTCGTGTAGTCACTTACAGAGAGTCTGACAGATAATGTTTTCTGTGTAACCTCTTTTGCTCCTGCAGCTATCATGTGATGCAGTCCTGTTGGGCCCTTGACTCCAGAAAAAGACCCTCTTTTTCTCAGCTGGTTTCCTCTCTTGCGTGTCAGCTGGCTGAGGCAGAAGGAGCAGTAAGTAAACACAGAAAGAAGAAAAAAAAATATTTTTTTTTTTAGCTGAGAAATAGTCTTCTGGTTTCTATTCAAGTGTGCTATTGTGTCTTGGAGCTATTCCCCAGGGATCTATGTAAGACTTTGGGGAAGATTTTTCTGCCATCAGGAGGAATCCTGACCTCCCTGATGAGGATTTCTTTCCTCCCACTGACTCCACTGGGACTCTGAGAGGCTGAAATCTCTCAGCATGTGCTATGGGAACGTGCTTCCCTTGTGTAGGAGCCAGTGCAGTTGACTTGGTGATGCTGATAACTGCCATGAGAGGGGAGCTAAGCCCAGGCCACCTTCCAGGGATCTCATAGAGGACCACCACGGGTATGTGCTGCCACGCCCTCAAAGAGTTAGGGCCGTATATCATTCTCAAAGGTCAAAATAATAAACAGGATCTGAGGAAGTCGTATTCCATCCTTACCAGACTGTGATCTCTTGCTCAGGGAGGATAGGCAACTCCTTTCAAAACTACCGATTCTTACCTGGGTATCCACTCTGGGCTAGATACTATTTCCTAATGCATTGTCCTTGTGAACCTTTGGGGATGTGGGGAGCTAAGAATGACTCTTGCCTTTGCAGCCTTGAGCCTCTCTGCAGGTTGTCAGCCTGGAAGAGGCTGCCAAGCATAGAGGCAAACTGATGAGCAATTTTAAAGTACTGTACCTAGAAAAAAAATCCTCCTTTGTGGTCCAGTGCCCTACCTTAATCCAACTCTTTTTGGCTGAATAAGTTCCACCTTGCTTAGGCAGTTGTCCAGATTCGCTTTGGAGTCAATGGGAAGTAATCAGCAGACATGAGTGTGATTCTCCCTCAAGAGGAGGTGGGCTGTACCTTACAAGTGCCTGCTTCACAGGGAGAAAAGCAGTTTACCAGGTACAATAAATAATAACAGAAGATATCTTTTATTTCCTCTTCCCAATTCTAGGTTTACCAGAATATGAAGAAAAACGTTTCTGGACACAATTCCAGCACCAAAATCAAACCACATGTAAGCAGAAATGAGGAATCCCTGCTATCCCCAACTGTGCTCCAGCATGAAGACCCTCAGGTTGAAAAATAATCTGGGTTCTGGATTTGATCTCAGTATTTTCATAAACTCTGTGTAGCATATATGCTTTATATCACCACTAAGAAAAGAAAATTTTACCAACTGGTGCTATATTCACATTTCTTATGGGCCAGTCCATATTTATGTTACTTTAAGGAGAAGACACAATTCATGTATTTGTATTCAGCAAGCACATCGAACACCGGAGAAAAGTGATGGTCTTTTTGCTGTCTCTCCACATCTGGATATCTCTTTTCCTGGTTTTGGTTTGGTTTTTTTTTTTTTTTTTTTGTAAACAGTGTCTAATCAATGCCTTGAATTCAGACTGTTCATGCCATATTGCAAGCAAACACAAGAAAATCCATGGTTTTTTAGTCAATGTTTACAAGCACAGACTATGCATCTACAGACAACTGGTGTGATTTCCAGAAATGCTACTCACATCTTCATCTCCAGGTGTCAGTGACTGTTGGAAAACCAGCCTTGTTTTTACAAGGAACTATAAACCTGAGTGTGTACGACTGTCTTGTCCTGAACATCTCAATTGCTGTGAAGTTCCCGATAGGTGTCCAGTTCAGGTGAGTTCATTTCACCAAGCTTTAGGTACTTTAGGTGCTTTAGGTACTTTAGGTACTTTAGGTACTTGGGTGGTCTCCATCATCCAGGCTACATTCTGCACTCACTGATGAGAGCTAAGCACTTACAGCAACTGATTCCTTCTACCTAAAATAAGCACCTAAAACAAGCAGGAGGAGTGATATTTGGACATGACCTTCTGCCTCCCTGGTCTGAAAATCCAGACAATGGTCTCCAGCTGGAAGTCTCACTTCGGCTGACTTATAATTAATCCCAGTCTTTGGGCTTTGTGTATTTTAATATCAAATAAAAATGTCTAATTTTAAAGAAATTATCTTCTGTAGCAATTTAGGAGTGTAATATCATCACTCCCAATTCCCAGAAATCAGCCTGGATGTATTGCTTGCTGCAATAAAATAAGAGTATGTCTCTTTAGCTTTCTCCCACGCTCCCAGGACAATAATCAGGGGCTTGCTGGTTTTCTAATATAGATAAGATGACTTATTTTCATGATGATGTTTGGAAATTTGTAAATATGGCTTTTATAAGGATACATTTGTCTACATCTGAGTGAATCAAGATGAGAATATATTGGTTAATAGTTCTCTTTTCTTTTACATTTTACAAAATGCTAACTGCAGTTAGGATTTCCAGTGCCAAGTGTTATAAATTAATAACTGTTTGGGAAGAATATGCTGTCACATAAACTGAGGTGCTCTTTACTAACACTGTCTGAAAATAAATAATGTTGTAATACAGCAATTATGAATTGTATATTTTTGTTAACATTGGTGAATTAGCAATGAATCACTCGTTTGTTTAATCAGACATAAACCACTAAAGAATAATTTGGAAATATAAAGATAAACATAAAACTTTACCATTTTCTGGGAAATATGTATGTCTTTTAACATACTCATAGAACACAATTTCAAAGTGTTCAGCAACAAGATGTCACTGCTCCAGCCTGAACCAGCTGGAAAGGGAGAGTTGAGTGTCTTGTGCAGACAGTTTTCTCCTGTAGCCTTCAGAGCTAGAGAAGCTTAACTTGGTTGCATCCAAGCCTAGTTGGCCCTGGAAGCTAAGCAGATGTGGACTTGGCTCATAGAGGAGCAGATGGGAATCCCATGTGCTTTAAAACATGTCAGGGAGTTGTGTCAAATGTTTTTCCCCAAGATTAAAAAAGGAGTGGACAGAGTTCATCTGGCCCCATCATCGCTACTGAGCTGAGACTCAGGAATATAAAGGCAAATAGAGAACCTTGGAGCTAACACGAACTCCCCGTGATGCACACATGAGAAGCAGCTCAGGCAACAGTGTACCCTGTGAGGAAGGGTACAATGAGGAGAAACACCCTCCTGTAAGGACTGAACATGTGGAGGTTGTGTATCTGCTTCTCCACAGAGTGGAGAGATGTAACAAAGCTACAGGAGGTATTCAGTGAAAAAATAGTGTCTTGTAGAAGCACATTTCCTTTCCAGGATGCTCCCGACACAACTTAGCAAAGTGCTGGTCCATTCCTGAGGTTTGTGCAGAGCTACAGCCAGTGCTGTTTAAGGAGCAGGTTTGTGATTATTGAAGGAAAATGCCCACTTTTCTCTTATTAGGATCCAGACCCCTAAGCTGTGCCTCCAGGAGCAGGTTCTCTGGAGAAAGTACTAAATTCCCCCTGTAGGGAATGGAGAGAGTTAAGCTTGTTCGAAGACCTCCAGCAGAGATGCCATTAGTCTAAGTTAGATGCATTAAGTCAGGTATAGACTGACAAAGATTCAGTAATCATTAAGCCTGGAAGAAGAGGGAGAGAAAGGGTTGAGGTAAGTTAAAAGTGCAAAGGACACCGCACCTCCTTGTTAGCAATAATAGAAAGAAAGAACAGGAAAGAAATATTTGACAAGCCGAACTGAAGGACAAGACGCGTTGAGGAATCAGACCTAATTTGCTTTCCCTTTTCTCTGCCAAAGGACACCACGGAGCGTGCAGCCCGGTCCCGGGGAGACTTCCCCAGGGGATGCTCCGGGGTGGCCCCGGGATGCCGCGGTCCCCGTCCTGCTGCCGGAGCCGGCACTAGGTGGAGCTCCGCGACCGCGGCAGCCGGATGCCGGAGCAGGTGGAAGAAAGGTGACAAGGAGCCGGGCTGGTGCCTAGCAGAAGGGACTGAGCCAGCCGCGGTGACTGGACCAGAGCTACAGCAGACCCAGGGGAGCAGGACTGGGGTGATGGTGCCGGGCTTCAAAGGGAATTCACAGCCAAAACCTCGTAGAGCTGACGGGATGAGCCAAGTACCAGTGCAAACCAGTCAGACCCCACCCTCATGCCCTCACAACCATGCCCGTGTCTCACAGGCAGCACACACTAAAACAAATAGGAGACCCTTCTCCGTCCAGCTCAACAGAAATTGGATGTGCTTCTCCAGCACAAGTCTCACTGTCAGGTTTGGGATATCTGGGATGGGCTCTCTGAGGTCCCTGTGGAAGAAGCTGGGGCTAATCCTGTGTTGAACCAGAAGAGGCAAGCAGAAGTATCATGCACATTAGCAGTGGCTTTCAATCCACATGTTCACAGAGATATGTGACAGGTGATGAAAAAATCCAAAATCATATTTGCTACAGAGCCATTTGCAGATACGCCCTTTTTAAGAGTCCACACTTCTGCTGGGAAATATTTTGGGGGTGCAAAAATTAAGGCAGGCTGAAGATATGGGCATTTGCCATGCAGTTGGGCACACCAGATCTCAGCCCCCTTCTCCCAGACACTGAACTATGTGAAGTACCTAGGGCCACAGGGCTCCATCTTCCCAGCTAAATGCACTGCTTGCACTACTGAGTCACTGCCTCCTTCCCCCACTCCCCCATCAATGGCTAATTAATTAGGCCATGCAAACTCAAACAGCTTTAAAAAGAAGCGCGAAAAGGTCCACCCAGGCTTGTGGTTGAGGAGGCCACAAATCACTTCAGAAAGAGATGGGACCTGAGCCCAGCTCCTTCTCATCCTTCAGTGAGCATCCTGATGCTGGGCTATGGTGAGGTGGGGCAGCAGTGCTTTCCAGCCATGTTTTCTGAGACCTGAGCCAGACTCATGCTTCCCGACATGCTTCCTGTGGATGAGACAAAACAGGGAGGCTGCTCAATTCAGGGATCCTCTCTTACAGGCCACTGCCACAGTAAAATTTAGGGGTTTATGGCTGTGCTGGTAGAGCAACACTCCCTGCAGAAGTGTGAGGGGCCCTTGGGTATGGTATGGATCAGATCTCAGCTGAGGAGCGTTTTTGAAGACACGCATTCTGGAGAGAGGTGCTCACCATGGAAAAGTGGTGGTCCTTCTATGGCCACATCCACACAGCCACATACAGACTGGAGTGGGATTCAGTTTGTTTAGGTACTGCTTAGTCAAGATAAAAACCCATGGGAGATCCTGACAGTGACCCACTCTTGCCATGTGCTACCTCCCCCTACTTGTGATCCATTGCACTGCAGCTAAGCTTTGGCACTTAGCTGTGGCTGCCCATATGTGCCCAGAGATGCCTCTTCTTGGCTGCACTAGGGTTCCTCTCCCTCCATTCCCTATGTCATGGGGACATCACTGTATTCCAGCTGAAGAAAGCCTGTACATTACTTCTAATCACAGCCCTCTAGTCCCACCACTGCCACCCCTTCAGATCCAGAAAGAAGGAGGTGCCTAGCTCTAGTTTCCACCATATTTCTCCTGGAGAAGTGACTACCTACCTAATGTGGACTAGGAGGTCCTTTGGAAAAGTCTTCTGCTGCAGTGGAAGTAGGCTGAGGGTGTCCTGGATGCAGAGAAGCTGTGGAGCTAAACACGGGCGAATCTGGCACTGGTTCCCAGGAGCTGAGCCGCGAAGCAAGTGGCCTGAGGATGGCAGTGTGGGCCACAGCCAGGAGTCTGGCCCCGAGATCTGGGCTGGCCCTACCTTTCCCTCCTTTTGGGGCCTCTTTTCAGACCAGAAAAAAATTGCAGTGAGACTCCTCTTCCCTCCCAAGAACTAGAAGACAGCTGGGAGCTAATGGGAGGTGGTGGAGAACAGTCAGCCACCAGTTTCTCCTTGGAGCTAAGAGGGCCAAGGTTGGTTGGTTTGTTTTGGAGGGAATAGGTTTGCCCATGGAGGAAGAAGTCTTCTCCTGCCTTCTTACAGCCTCAGAATAAAGAAAGGTCCCATGGGAGCCTCAGCCTGCTCCCTGCCAGGCCAAGGAAGTGCTTGGCACCTCCCTGCCTTGGACTCCCACATGGCCTAGCAAGAAATATTATCCACAAAACACCACGGCCCTGCAGGGATGTGTACAGTTATGGCCTTTGAAACCTTCGACCTTGCAAACAACAAACCGTCTACGTGGGGCAGAGCCACCCCGTGCTGCCTTTGCTGACTGAACAGGTTTGCTGGATTGGGCCTGCACAGGCTGAGGGAGATGGTGGTATGGTGCAGCCACCCCACAGCGTCGTGCTGTTGGAGGCCCTTTGTGGGGATACAGCGGCAGGACTAGCGCTGCCGAGACGTGTGGGAGGACATGGGCATGGGGCGTGCATGACCTCTCCATGAAGGTTACATTTCAAGGCTACATTTGATGGCGACAAAGGCGTGCAACCCATTTTGCGGCTGGCATTTGATGTTTTGGAAGTCAACACGCGCGTTACCAGCACCATCCCACCACCTGGGACGGGGCGTGCTGTTTGCCCGGGAGCGGTGCGGCTCTGGGCGAGGGTCGAGGTGCCGGGGAACACCCCTGCCTGGGGCTGCCCCCAGCCCGGGCCCAGCTGTGCCTCGCTGCAGAGCCGAAAGCGTGCGGCCGGAGAGCACCACGCTCCCACCACGTCCTCCCCGCTCCGGGCGCCGCCGGGGCCGGGCTGCCATTCGGGGAAGATAACAGCGGCCCTGCGTGCTCCGGGAAGCGTCCGTACGGGGAGGGAGGGCGGGGGTGTCCTCGGCGGGCAGGGGGTGATAACAGCCGAGCCCTGGCTCCCTCCCTGGGAGCGGGGCCGCCGCAGCCGCCGCCCGCAGGGGTCGGGGCCGCGCCGTCGGGGCCGCGCCGCGGGTGCGCGCTGCCGGGTGACTCACGGCTCCCGTCACCGGATCAGGCCCCGGCCTTCCCAGGCGGGACATGACAGCAGGGTCCGGGCACAGGCGGGAAAGGAGGCCGGGGCATGCACCGCGGCCCGGGGCGGGCTGGTGCAGCTTTCCTTCCCCTTGCCATTTAAAAAAAAGAAAAAAGAAAAAAAATATATTTAAATAAAAAAAAA
>KZ505706.1:1130257-1141233 GCA_002844005.1 Limosa lapponica baueri | reverse complement strand
CGAACCTTCCTCCGCACCATCCCCATCTCTCCGCCTTCAGGAGCGGTGGTCTCCATAAGGGGATTTCGCCCGTCTCCTGTTGCGCTCTGCCAGGCCCGACGTACGCCGTCGGATTACTGCCATCAACACCTCTCCTGCAGAGGTGACTAGCAGAGGTTAGAGCTGGTAGTCAGAAACGTGTCACCTCCTCGGGACTGCGTTACTGCCTTCATCTGACCTCCCTCGGCTGGCATAGCCGCGCTCCCTTCCCGGGGCTTGTTTCAAAACGGCTCAGTATCTGTTTCCCAGTGAGCAGCACAGCAGCACTGAGTACAATTCCACTTCTCCTCCTCTCTCTACAGGTTTGGTTTTTTTTTTTTTTCCTTTCTTCATGTACTTGTTGCTGCTGCAATACAAGACAGCAGCTGTTGCTGTCATGTAAAACACAACTCTATGAAGTAGAACCTGCAAACGTCTATGGCACCATCTGGAGAGCCCCGGTGGCACTAAAGAAAACCATCATATGTCCTACATAAGCCATGCTTGAATGGCTGACCCAACCCCTCCTCCTCACTTTTCTGTCCTCAGATCTCCACACACATTATACCCCTGGTATCCTTCTTCACAGCTGCTCTCCAAGAGTCTGGTCCAAAGCCCATTCAAATCAGTCCTGTTGGCTGCAGTCAGTTTGGACCATGGCCTAGATCTCCTGTGTTGGCTCTTGGCTTTACGCCTCTTCCATCCCCTCACTTGGAACAGTCTCTGCCTCCCTGAAGGCTCTCTTTCATTAGATTTCCCTTAGTCCCATTTCGTTCAGGATGCCTCTCTGCACTGGGTGAATGATGACTTCAGAGAGCATATTGAGATATAGTAAGGACTGTCTAAGAGATGGCAGAAGATGGGGAGATTACTGGCAAAGGGAGATATCTCCTGGAGCGTCACTGGGGAAATAAAGGTGGCCAACAGCCAAGATGTGCTGGGCCCCAAGAGGGAACTTAAGCAAGAGAAGGAAGTTCTTCAGCAGGCTAAGATGGGATGCTGACAGTGAGGAGAGCATCGAACTGGTACATGCTCTAAGTAAATTAATGTATTACCCAGTTTCAAACAGGATGGTGCTGATGTGGGGAAGTGAAGGTGATGGCAGGGGTACTCATCAAAAATAGAGCTGGAGCATTTTCAAGGGCTCATCTCATTCAGCCTCCTTTTTCTTGGTTACACTGCCTGTAGTCCATGGCATTGCTGACAGGGCTGCACCTAACCTTCTTCTCAAGCTGTCTAGTGTGGGGACTCTTACAGCCTCTCCAAGCAATTTCTTCTGGCTCTTCTCACCATTCCTCACTTTTCTTGCTGTAAGGAAGGGTCCCAAGGCATCTACTCCATCCACAATTCTTCTTGTCATTGCAGCCCTCCCACAACAGGTGCAGAACAACTCTCTTCTCGCCTCTTTGCAGTGTCCTTGTTTCTAAAACTTACTGTATTTTCTCTCAGTCTTCTCTTATGGCCAAATTGAAAAATAAGCTCCTCAGAGAAATGCCTTTGGTGTTTTTTTTTCCAGAGCAATACAGGATAAGCAAATTTCCACTCTGCAATACAGGATAAGCCCTCTGGTTCTTTCTAAAGCTGAATATATAAAGAAATGTCGGAAGTGCAACATCACGTTTTTATACACAAATGCTTGGAAAACAGGACTTGCAAGGATTGAGCTTGCCACAGCAGCCTTCAGTTTTTCTTCTCATACACATGGGCTTGAGACCCACTCCTGTGTGCTGCAGTTGTAACTTTTCCATCCCTCAGGATCCTCATGCAGAGGATGCAGCAGGGGAGGAAACTCAGGGCTGCACAGTTAACAACCCCCTTCCCTGGTCTCACTTTACACAGAGAGCTCTGAGGGTACTTGAGGCTTTCACCCAGCTCTTATTCTCTTTTATGACTTCATCCCTAAGCAGAACCCTACTGGGCCAGAAGTGTGACTGACGTTCAGCAGTGGAGTTAGAAGGGGTTGGAGGAACAGAAGTGCCCTCCAAGCACTCCCTCTCTCCACTCTTCCAGTGGCTTTGCTGCATCCATGATGCTGTGGATCACTCTCCTCTGCCTCCCTCCCTGCCTCTTCCTGGCCCCTGGATCCTGCAGGAGTACCCAGCTCCTCCTTCGTATTGAAGCTAGTGCAGATACAAGTGCAGGGTGAGTTGTTTCTGAAAACAAAAGAGATGGCACTTTTTGCTGAGTATTTGGTTGGATTGGTGAGCTGAGCTGACTCATCCAGCTGCTTCATGTTTGCTACAGAAGCAGCAGGCAGAGAGGGAGCACTAGCACTTTGGATTAATGCAACATGCCACTGCACACTCAGACTGGGATGTGATGGCTTTCCAGTTCCTTCCTGTCCATTGATGCTCCCCAGCTTTGCTCTTGCCTGACAGTTACTCCATCTGCATCATTGCTTTCTGCCCCATGCTTCATTCCTTGTAGCCATGAAGGAGAGAGGGGGCCAGAAAGCAAATTGTGCATCTTCTCTTCCTCTCTGCTACTTTCCTGGGTCCCAGCCCCAGCTCCTTTCCTGTGCCATGGAGAAAAGAACTGTCTCTCCAGTTGCTCTTCCCCTGAGTGGCTTTTAGCTCCTACTTCATCTTCTCCATCTCCTATTCCAGGCTCCATAACCAGGCACAGAGCCAGGCTGGCATCATTCAAGTGTGCAGAAGAAAAACCACAAGTACCTCAGTCTGTTTTCCCCGACTTGATGCTGACATGGCCTGCAGGTGCCAGCTCATCTCTTCTTGGTCCTGACCTTAACCTGTAAAAGATTTCCCCATCCTGAGCCTCCCTCTCTTCCCTCTCCCCAGTGTCTGCAGGTTTACAACTAGTGAAGAATGAAGCCCTGATATATCTAGTGACTACATCTGGAAAAGAAGCATGGACACTAAGATTTTCCATCAAGCTATTGCTGCTCCCAGCCCTCCATCATCTAGTTGTTGGGACTCCACCGGGAGGGCAGAATTTTTTAGATCTTCCATGAGCAGTGCTGGTGTGTGGCTTACCTCACTTCTCAGGGCCAAGTTAAGAGGACAGGATAAAAGCAGGCATAGGAGAAAATGGGACTTTGCTGGAGTGGGACATAAATCTGCCACCCCAAATGGATTTTTATTTCCCACATCTCTGCAGCTTTCCTGACAATTTCCAGTGCTTGCATCTAAACCAATTGCGATGATTTTTCCCAGGAACTGTGAGGCAGCTCTATGAGATGTTTTGCCAAAAAGAGCTATATTTAGAGCCCTGGACAAGCTGAACTGTGTATACCTGAGCTGTAACAACCAGGAACAGTTGGAACAAACCCCACATCTAACAATGAATAAAAACTAGTGCAGAGAAACTGCAAGAAATGGAAATATCTGCTAGAATCACAACACTTTTTCTTAGTGTATGGACGAGGAGGAATGTAGAGACAGGGGAGCAAACTCCATCACATCTCAAGGGGGAATTAAGCTTCCTCAGGAAAGGTGCAAGCTGCAATTAACAGCTAAGTAAAATACACAAAGCACCTGGTTTCTGTATCATGACTTGTTCCCTAGAAGCAGAACAGCATTCCCAGCTAATGAGCTCATTGGCATCATAATCCTGTGGCTGTTGAGGTCTTGGCACTACATCAGTTACCTTTTTCTTCACCCTTCTCCATTAATGCTTCCCTCTGGCTTGTCCCCATAACAAATCAAACCACTTCAGCATCTGTTTGCCTCTGCTCTGACCCCTCCTACTTTCAGCTGCCAGCTCATCCTTCTGCCTGTCCACTTGTTGATGGTGTTGCCTTCCATCACTGCTTGGGGTGCTGTTTCTCTACTCACCTGGTAGGCCCATTCTCTCTACCTTCTGCTTCTTGAGCTCTGGTGAAACTGCTCTTGCGGATGTCTCTAATAAGTCTCCAATAAGATTTTTGATGCCATAAGTTCCTTAGAAAATTCTTTTTCTTCTCAAAATCTTGTTCTTTGGCTTCTTGGGAGGATGTTACAAAGAGAAGGGACAAGAGGAACAAGACAGGGCACAACAAGACACAGGACAAGAAACCATAAGCTACAACTGCAACAGATGGGACTGGTTGGATGTTAGGAAAATGCACTCATGGCAGGAATAATGATGTGTTGGAACAGAAGAAGGTTGGGAAATCTGCAGCTTTGTAGGTCTTAGTGAAGAGGACAGAGCAACATGCTGAGAGTGATCCTGCTTTGGGCAGAAGGATAGAGTAGAAACCTCAGTGGTTCCAGTTTCAGTTCTCTCTTTGCTCCTTCAGGGCATGCTCCTAAGGAATACCCTTCATTCCCACATAAGGGTCAAGACATCTTGGTCCTTTTCTCTGTCTGTCTGCATAGCTTGAAATTCTGTCTTGCACACCTGCCTTCAGATGTACCTCTTTCTACTTGAAGTGAAACTGTCTCACTAAGATCTATGGGATTAATCTAGCCAAACAGTCGATGATGTGGCAGCAGAGGGTGAAGCTGTGAGCACGTTTCCAACCACAACTCCAGGAGCCAGCTGTGACTTTAACAATTATCTTTTCCACATTCATTCCAGGGTAAAGGATTTGATGCCCTCAAAGTAGAGGAGATTTTCCCTCTTCCCCATTTTTGCCAATTTTCATTCTTGGGATAAAAATTCAGCTTACAGAGTGGACTGAAAAAAAACAGGACTTGTTATTCTGCCAGCTTATCTTGAGCAATGTCACCTCATGCAGTCTCACCCTTAGCCAAATACTGACTCACCAACGAGGGGTTAGCAGCGGAAAAGGAGAGAGGGCATACCAGATGACAGATCAGCTCTCACTGCTGGAAGCTCTGCAGGGAGTGAGAGATAGGCATTTTGAATCAGAGGCACCTGAGCAGTTGTGCTGAAGTGTAGTTAAAAGCCAGGATGCAAGGGATCTGCTTCACTGCTGCTTGCTACAGAGAGGTGCTGCCTCCTCTCCAGGAGGGGTTGCATTCAAAGCATGGCTCTGGAGCCCTACGATGCCGCACCCAGCTAAGGCTCCCAGCAGGTAACTGTTTGCTTTTCTCTAGAGAAGGGTTTGGGCCCAGGGAAGTGGTGTTCAAACACAGGTCTCTGCACAGTCTAGGACCTTCTGTCCCTCCCCTAGCTTCACCTTGGTCCTGAGACAGCTTGGTCTCCCAGCACAGGCTGTGGGTGCCCTCCATTGCCTCCAAAATGAGCTCCCTTTCCTGGTTCTGGCTTCTTCTTATGCCAGAGAAGTCACTAGTCCCTGCCTGCCTCTGATCAGTGCTTTGAGGCCTGCAGGGAATGTCCAAATCAGGCACAGCTAAATACTTAATGGCACATACTGCCTCTGTTCAGACAAAATACCAGCATGCTACCAGTTGTTCATGGAGACAACTCTTTTCCACTATCCACTATCAAGTCTAGCCCTGCAAGTGGAGACACAAACCATCATACCCTCTGCTTTCCATTCCTGCTAAATGTGTTTTACTCTTGAATCCTAAGCACATTGCACCAAGGCTTTTCTGAGCAGATGCTTTTCTCGCCCTGAGTCTGGACCAAGGGACAGAGAGGACATGAAGTGGCCCCTGGCACCAACTCATACCCAGACCACTCTGTCATGAAACAAAGCCCAGCAACCCCCTCTTTGCCAATGTTTCAAAGTGGGATGCTCCACACCTGCTTGAGATGCTTCTCTTCTTGGCCTGTTGATCCAGTTCAACCTCATCTCTCAAGTTTCTTCTCTCTCAATGTATTTTTGGGTTATCTGTGAAGAATACGCCCGTTTGCCAAGGCCTCTTGTGTCCAGTGGATCCTGGTGGATGGAGCCAGTCATCAGGGCTCCTGTGTACATGGAATCCTACCTAAATGCATCTTGATCAGAGGGAGCACAACTGCAGCCTCTCCTTTCAGTGGTGCTGCTGCTGGAAGCAAATGGTTCCTGGAACAAGCCTTGATATGAGGCAGCAAGTGCATGAGGCCTAATAGTAGAGGAACCACGTGTTTAAGTTTCCTACTCCATGAACAAGGTTGGTGAGGTCTGACTCATCACTGAGGCATGCTGGGGAGAGAGAGGGACCCAGATCATTTCCTCTGCATTTTATTTGTCCTTGCATATGTTGCGATCCTAGAAGCACTGAGAGACAGAGGAGCTGCATACAAGGACAACAAGTGGTGGGAGGAGAGGAGATGAAAAAAGGCAGAAACTAGGAGAAGCCTTGCTTTCATGCACTTTCCCCTTTGTTTCTCCATTCTTTATGCTCACAGCTATGGCACTGCAGGGGTGCCTCAGCGCTGGCAGGGTGCACAGCAAGAGATTGTACAGCATGCTGGAAGCCAGTGAGACAGGACCATGAGGCAGTTGTGGATAAATGAAAGTAGGTAGTGTTCACTACTAACATGGGAGACATAGTGTTTCCACATTTTGTTGTCCTCCCTAGATGTTAACCAGACACATTCTTGACTACCAAAAAAATGTCCTTGAATATCTGGTCATTCGTATCCTCAGCCAGGGTAGAAGGAAGCAGGGAGGGAATTGCCTTTCTGAGCCACAGTTTGTTGGAAGCCATGTGTATGCATGTGTGTGAATGTTGGTTGCCTACACTTATGTGAAAACATCTCACAAGAACAACCTGATAAGCTGTCAGGAGTGAAGGAAGCCCAATGACATTTCTTTCTACTCCCAAAGTAAGCTTCAAAACACAGCCCTTAACTCCCAGCCAACTCTGCTCCGTGTGGTGACCACATTGTAAGATGTATTAGCCAGCTCAACAGACCTTGCTTTGGTGGTCATTGCAAGGCTGGCGTCCCATCTCTGGGAGCGCTTCAAAGTACTGAAGCCTTTCTGAGCAATGTTTGTTCTCTCAGCCTGCAGCCTCTCTCCTCAGTCGTGGCCATGGCACCAGCAACTGCAGCGTGAGAGGTAGCAGGCTTCAGTGTCAGACTGGAAAGACTTTCACACCTTAGGTTAAATCACTGCTTTCAGGATTGATTTATAGGCATAATTATTCATACGTACATGGAGGGGTTTTCAGGCAGATGTATGGGTTTGCAATGGAAGGCGACAGGCACGGTCTCCCAGTCCTACCTTTCATATGGCTATCCCTGCAGGGTTCTGGAACGTGGTTCTGTATGTGGGAGGTCCTTCATGTAATAACAGTCAATATCCCAGTAAAGCAGAGGCAGAGAGGAAAGCTTTTGCTGCGGTATTGGGGAGCAAATTTCATCTGAGCAAAGCAGGGGCAGTAAAGGTGTTACCCGTGCAAAGCCACGTGAAGACCCGAGGCCTCACTGTCTTCCCCTGGAGCCATAGGTAGAACTGATGTCTCCGTAGTTCCTGGTGCTTCGGGTACCTGTGCCAGGTGCACCCGGGGAGGGGACAAATGGCCCTAAATCTTTCACAGCTTTTCTTTAAAATAATTAACACTGAATACACATGATTCTTGGGGACATACCTCATCCACACATGCCTAAAGGACTTGAGGATTGTCCAAGAAGGAAATAAAAAACATCCAATGCTTTTAATCTCTTCCCTGATTTTAAAAAATCATGATTTTTAGAATTTCAAGTGGAAAACTTATCCTAGGGTTAAAGATGACTAAATATAAAATATAAGCTGTTTCATAAGGTGGAGGAGTGCCTTCTCAGAAAAAAATAAAAAGATATTTCTGGACAACTGATTTTGATGAGATGACACAGCACAAGAGCTGCAGCAGCCTTATAGCTCTCCATGTCAACCTTGCCTTTCCCCAGCACGGTGCAGGGCTGGCTGCTCTGCCAGGAGAACATTACCCTAAACTTTTACCTCTACAAGGTTCCAGAGACGTTTTGATTCAGTTAATGCTATTTTTTCCACTGATTCAGTTGTAAGAAATAAATAATTTTTTTAAAGTGCTAAACCCATAAACTAAGTCAATTCTTTAAAGAAAAAGACTTTATTCGTTAACACTAAATCATGCAGGTCTGATTCTACTTCCACTCATAAAAATGCCTGGGCACCGTGGTCAAACAATTCATATCAATTCTGCAACTTCTTTCTTACAGCAGTGCAAGGAGAAAATCGAAACCGAACGTGTCGTATTAGAGAAAAGGCAGGCAAAATTTCAGACACCGTGTGTGCTGTTTACCTAGGGCAATGCACTGTACAATTCTTGGCAGAAACCCGTGGTATTTTGTGTGATAGTCTTCTCTTTTTCTGCAGCTAGACCTATTTTTATAGCAGCCCCCGAATTGCAATTTCAGTGCCAGAAATTGTAAAAGGTATGTGCCAATGGTTGCACTGCATGTTTCCTGTGACAGGCTGATGCTAATAAATAGTGATTGGAAATACTGTGGTTTAGAAATAGCTTTATGATCCCCAAAAGTTTGATAAATGTTACTTTAATTAATACGGTGCTTTGCTTCTTATGCTGAACAGCTTTATTTTTAATTTTGCTCATATAATCATTAGTAAAGTTCTCACTCATTGACTGCGTTTTGACGAATAAGGTTATATAGGCTTGAATGATAAATTTCTCAGGCAACTTGCAGGAAAAATGACCAGAAACGTCCCTGTTTGCACACACATCTTGGTGCCCCCAAAGGAAAGAAAAGCAATAGACGAATTACACCTTCAGCTCAAGTCTCCAACTTACTGTTAAAAGTCTCATGTAAGACGGAGGGGAAAAATAAAAAAACATAAAAAGAGCGAGCTGTGGCAAGCTGCTTCCTCTCCCCCTCGCTTTCAGCCGTGGGACTGGGAACATCCTCTGGCCAGGGAGGGACAGGCCCTCCTCTTCCTCCTCCCATGGCACTCCCGGAGCCGCAGCGCGGGAGGGACTGTGGCGGTCCTCGAGGGATGCTGGAGGGGCTGCTGCTGCCGGGGGCAGGTCTGGAGCCTCCCCGTCGACGAGGGGAGGCAGATCCGCCTGACACACAGCAAACCCGGGCATCTCCTGACTCCTTCCCGCCGCTATTTTCCATTTCTAGTTTGGGTGTGATTTTTTTTTCCCCGCTTAGTTGAATTTCCGCCACTGTTTTAAGCGATCGCTGGAACAGTTTCCCGTGTACAAAATGCCTGTTCCTGCCGCTGTCGCGACAGGGACGATTTTTCTGGCAACAGATGGACAGGAGTTGAGGAGAAGACAGGCTGGGTGCGGGACGGTCGCCGGTGGAGCCCCACTTGCTCGGCTCCAGCCCGGGGGAGCCAGGCTTTCCTGCAATCCAGGCTGGGGGCTGCAGGGAGGTTTCTTCTCTCCGAGGCAGAGTCCGAGTTTGTGGGAGAGGAGGAAGGGAGGCAGGAGCTATTCCCCAAAATAATGTCCCTGGGACCAGCCCTACTACGCCAGACACGTCCCCCTCTCGGCTCGCAGCCCGGTCTGCCTCTGTCCCCTGGCCGGAGATCACCCGCGGTTTTTCTGCCGCATCCCCGGGCTTGCGGCCACCCCTCGGGGTAGGGGAGGGGAGCCCTGCGCCCCCCGGAGTCTCCGCCGCCCGCCGCGGAGCCCCGACGGCCGCGGAGCCGCTGGCGGAGCCCAGAGGAGGGTCTGGCTACCTGTGCCGGTCATGGGGAGCCGGTCATCAGGGGAGACAAATCCTGCCCGCAGGACACTTGGGCTTCCTTTTTTTCTTCTTCTTCTTTTTCTTTCTTCTTTTTTTTTTTTTTAATTTTTTTTTCCCAAAGGCAAAAGAAAACGAAACAAACCAGGTTCCAGTTTCCAAAGAAGCGAGTAATAGTCCAAGGGAAGTTCTCGGTAGAGCCGATGCCCGGGGGCCTGTGGAAGGGACGAGGACGACGGGGTGTCCAGCCCCGGGAAGGTCTGGGATGCCCGGCTCCGCGTCCGCGCTTGTGCAGCGCCGGGCACGGCCGGACCCGTGCGCCGACCGGGCAGCCGTCCGCGGTAAGGCGGCGTGCTCTCGCTTTTCCTCCGGTTTCCAGACGGCTCCGTGCACCCAGGGTTGCAGACACCGCCGGTGCCCGCCCGAGATCCCCCTTTCGCGGGAGAAGCTGCCCCGGAGGGCCCGCTGCGGCGCGGAGCGCCCGCGGGAATGAGGCCGGGCTCCCCGCCATCCCGGCGGCTCTCTGCGGGCCGTAGGACCGGAGAAGACCCCAGTGAGCCTTTCTTTGCTACAGCCGAACGCCTTTCATTTAGTTTTTGCAGGAGGGGAGTTTCGGAGGGGAGGCACCGAGTCTCCCCGGGGGAAGGCGGACGAGGGTCGGCCACGGCGCGGCGGCGGGCATCCGTATCTCTCCTCGGTCCCATCCGCTTCCCCGGCCCGAGGAATGGGGCTCCCGGCGGTTCACCGAGAGTCCTGCTGCCTTCTGGGGGCGAGGCTGGGGGCCAGCAGGTCCCTGGAGGCCCCCGAGGGCAGGTTCCCGGGAGGGCACGGCTGTAGATCCTCCTTGCCGTGCAGCTCCCCGGAGGACACCACACAGTCTTGCTCGGGGTCATTGTTGTTGCCCGCCCCTCGCTTTTTGTCCTCTTCCTTCTTCCACTTCATCCGCCGGTTCTGGAACCAGATCTTGATGTGCCTCTCGGTCAAGTTCAACATGACAGCCAGCTCCACCCGCCGCGGCCTGGAGATGTACTTGTTGAAGAGAAACTCCTTCTCCAGCTCCAGCAGCTGCGCCCGGGTGTATGCCGTCCTCGTCCGCTTGTTCTCCTCCTGCTCCACCACGTAGGAACCCCCTGGAGAGAAGAGAGAGTCAGCCCCGGCCAGCCCGGCCGCCGCCTCAGGCTGCGGGGGGCCGCGATCCGCACCCCTGCGCGGCGCGGGGGACACGCGGGAGAAAGCAAGCGGGGTGAGGTGACAGCCTCGGGGAGCCCTCCAGGCCGCGCACAGCGAGACGATGCTGTAGGCGGCTGTCAGGACTGCTGCTAATTTATTTTGTAACAATTTAATAATTTTTAATAATGATTTGGTCGAGGTTTTCAGAGAAACGCCGTTTCTTAAGCCGGGGAAAACGCTCAAGCGCCACAGTTTGCGTGTCGCCGAAAGCTCTGAAGGATCCAAGACCTGGCAATTACGGAGATTCGCGTGAAAAA